>KV751341.1:6039955-6057749 GCA_001698575.1 Mola mola | reverse complement strand
TTTCTCCGACACCAGTAAATCCATGACGCGGGGCCAGGGCCGCTTCCTGGACTTCACTGAGGGACAAAGGCTGCTGCGGGATGAGCGGCTCCGCCAGGCATCACTATCGGCAGCACAGCGTCGTCTGGGAGGGAGCGCACAGGAGCAGACTGATCCAGGGGGACGTTTCCAAAAGATGCATATGGAGAGATGGCGGTGGAGAGAGGGAGGGAGAGGGAGAGAGGGAGAGGGAGAGGGAGAGAGGGAGAGGGAGGGAGAGAGAGACACACACACACACACACACACACACAGAGGGAGAGGGAGAGAGAGAGAAAGAAGAGAGAGAGAGAGATGGGGAGGGAGGGAGAGGGAGAGAGAGAGAGAGACAGAGAGAGAGAGAGACACGGAGAGTGAAAGAGAGAGAGGGGGGGAGAGGGAGACAGAGAGAGAGAGAGACAGAGAGAGAGAGAGAGAGAGAGAGAGAAACAGAGACAGAGAGAGGGAGAGAGAGAGAGAGAGAGAGAGAGAAAGAAGAGAGAGAGAGAGACAGAGAGAGAGAGAGAGAGGGAGAGAGAGAGGGAGAGAGAGAGAGAGAGAGAGAGAGAGAGAGAGAGGTGGACGATGAAGACGGAAGACACGGAGGAGAGTCCGTCTGTCTGCTCTCCCTTCGCACGCCACCTAAGGAGCCGCTCCGGAACGGGGCTCATTTAAGTCGCGGTTGCTGCTTACATGAATGAGCGGCTCGCACGAGCACCGTCAGGCCACACGCGGTGGAAATGACTCCATTCCGGTCAGGGCTGTCAAAATAAAACACCGCTCACAGAAAGAAACACACAACAATGGAAAAGCAGCTTTTTGTGGATTGGGGGAATTTATGATTTGAATAGCCATCATTACTGGGATAGAAAGGTTTCTACTTAAGAGATGGGTATGACGGACAACGGAAGGGTCTGCATACATACATATATACTGTATATACAGTATATACACAAACACATACATATATGTAACAGGTATTTCACTTTTGAAGAGTTAGATGTTTGTGTACACTGTTTGTAACCCGGTGTCACGATGAAACTGTGCTTTAGGTGGTGTTCTACCTACAGTATATTGTTTGGAATTTATCCATTATAACCTGTAAGCGCTTGATTATGTTTGAGAATCTCAGTGATGTATCTATGAATTGGGTCTGCATTCTGCGTGTATGGTTTTGGGGTTTAATTTAAACTTAAGACTCTTATGTCTGCATGAACTAGTGTTCTGTATTTTCCTTTCAATCCCTTTATTTTTAAGGCTAAATCAACATTTCCGGTTTTGTGACCACTCTCTCTCCTAAAGAGCTTGACCCCGTTCGTAGCGTGCACCACCTCCTGACTTTTAAGTCTCCCTCTCTCTCCCGGCAAACACACACAGCCTATTGACTATCAATATTGTATGTTACTCCCACACGCTTTGCATCAGCTGTGATTTGCTTAAAGGCTACAAAGAGACAGTCTCATTCTCATTTGCCGCGCAGGGGAACCTTTCCTCTCTCCACGTATTATTCAGCTGGGTGACTCCTGAAGTGGGCCGTAAGACCCGGAGGTGTGCTCAGAGGAGTCCCCAGGGATCAACTGGAAAAACTGAAAACTGTTTGATTTCATTGCTGCTTCACTCACTATAAATTTCACGAAAGAGAACATACAGAGGCGATTATTTGAAGTATAAATGTCCCTGTAGCTTACCGTCAACCGAATAAACAAAAGATGGTATTAGAAAGGAGCTTCATGGGAAAATATACCTAATATAGTTTATTTCACAAGTAGTTTTAAGTAAAGTCTACATGAAAGTGACAAACACATTGACACAAAAATTAAGCAACAAAGAGTTGATGTGAGCTGGACAAACCTTTATTGTCTACCCCAAGAAAGTAAACACATTTAGTAGTTCACACATTCATTTACAAATCAGATCCACAAAACAAAATAAATTACACCCACCTGCAATTAAAAATAAGTTAAAAAGTGCAAAATCTCGAAAGGCATGGGCTCATTCAGGTAAAATACAACTCCCGATACATGGGAACACTAAGCCCGAGTAAAGTCAACGAAAATTAAAATAAACCCAGAAGCATTAGAAATTTGCGTGATGCAACACAGAAACGGTGAGCTCAAAGGAGAAAAAAGGCAAATTTTGCATTCAGCATACCTGACAGTCTATGATTTTTGGGGAAACCGGCAGCTGGAAAACATTCCACTGGCTCATTTTGTTGCAAGCATTTGTTTGCACCATTTACACTGCTGAAGCTGAGATCAGTTTAATGAAATCTGAGTCAGTCAAATGCAAAAGACAGAGGGGAATCGATTAGTCAAAGACAATACAGTAACAAAGACACAGATTTTAAGTAACATTTCACATTTTAACACTTGGTGCCAAAGTGCCTCCCTTCCAGTGAATAAACGGACATTTTACTGTACAGGAGGAATCTTTCACGCCGCCCCGGTGATCATGCTGCCAGTGACAGTCAGTCCTAAGAAACCCCTGCTTTAGACTTATCATGAGCTCCCTTAGGATTTCTCCCTGTGTCTGCATGGCCTTGTTGAAGCTCTTGTACTTCTAACACCGGAATGAATTAAAGAAATGGAACATCAATATTTTATGTCTGACCGAAGGACTAGAGAACATCAAAAAGAAACCTTTTGGGGCAAACGAGGATCCATTTATTGGCCCTTGAAATGAGTCTGAGTGAAAATATGTGTGTGGAGGAGGGAGTGCAGGGGTGGGGGTGTGTGTGTGGAAGATGATGTTCTCCCATGATGCTTTTCTCTTCACATCACATGGCATCGAAATGGAAACGGTGGGCTTCCTGCCTCTTCTCTCGGTCGTCTGCTTTCTGATCACACAAACACAGAAACACACAGTCAAGGTCTTACCGTTTAATGTCATAACACCATAATATAATACTTGTGTAAACTGTGTATATGTAAAACTAAAACTATGATGAAACCATGGACAAGTATAATCAGTTTGACTCAACAACCTTTGTGCATCTGAAAAATCACACTGAAGAATCTCACTCGTAGAAGATCATCCTCTTTCATTGTCTGTAAAATTTCTCATGACTTTAAAGTTAACATTGCCAGTTTATTGCCTGTAATTTATGGACTAAATTTTTCACCAACCCCACTAAAAATTACACATGAAGAAGCAGCCTCTAACACTCTCTTTCTGTTTCTTCCTAACCGCACACTAGCAACCCACACACACAAATTTTCATTTTTTTTCCTTCTCTGTGTGGATGTTAATCACAACAAGGAGATGAGCTCTGGTTGAAAAGAAGCTGCAGGCAGGAGACTAAAGACTACTAAAGAGCTGGAGTTTGGAAATCATAGATCAGCGTACTTTTGAAAGCCCACACAGGAGGTTCCACCTTTTAGTGTTCTATCAGAGTGTGAGGCACCTCCACAAGCAGGTGAGTAAAAAAATGGGACAGAACAGGGTGCTTCATTGGTACCATCTTTAACTCTTAGTAATGGATGTATTGATGGGGGATTTTAAAAATCTGATATAATAACAATAGTTTAGAGTAGGAAAAAGCCAATTAATTGGCCGATGCCTCCGCCATGACCAACAATTCCTGGGAAACTCCAACTGAGGAAACCACACATCCACTGGTTCCTTTTCCTCCTGGCTCCAGAGGAAACACTGCGCTCACCATGAGTGAGCTAAACAACACAGACTTTGGCTCTGCTTATACAGATTATATAATGTCCTATCGACACTGAATAATCTGTTGATCCCTGATGGAAATGAAAAAATAGCGGTTCTAATGTGAAACCAAGGAAACAAAGATGTTGACAGCAGCTTCATCTAAACCACATTTCCACCAAGCGGTGCAGTTCAATTCAGTACGGCACACTTGGGAACGGTATGCTCTTTACAGGCGTGCATTTTCACCTGCAACCGTACCATCACCTGGTGGGTGGGGTAGACTGACCTATCCAGCTATGTAAGTTACGTGACATCATAGAAATGCGATACAGGTATCCCGACGAAGAAACTGGAATAAGAAGAAAGGAAACAATGGAGGACATCCAGCATTTTGTGTTGTTTCATGTCAGCATACGGCTGTTTATCACATAAAGTAGACAGGCTCTGTCTGAGAGAAGGCTGCACGCCCCAAGGCGAAAGATGGCTTAACCCTCACAGGGAAGTGACTATTCTGTTGACCAGTCAGTGGACTGCAGTGGGTCTAACCCCCACTTTATGGTATGGTTTAGCTCTGGTTGGTACCCCAAGCAACGGGCGACAAAAATGGAACGGTACGGTTCCCATTTAAAGGGTACTAATCACAGCTTTTGACAATGGACACGCAAAACAATGTACCGAATGTGCTGCCACACTACTGCTTTAGGGAAACTGAGCTTTTCATTTAATATAATCGTTAAACAGTGACTAAAGCTAACAAACGATTTGAACATAAGATAAGGTGTCGAATAAACATTGGTGTGTACATCTGTGTGTATGTGACAGTTCCTAAACCTTGAGCTGAGAAAACAAAATGAGTTACACCAGCTGAGATGTGGCATTCAGTCAAGGAAAAAGGCCCATCGACATGTATGCACTGATTAAACATGGCTTAATTAAATTGACCCATTGGTAAACTTGTGAAGTCCATCTTTGCTTCTGTACCAACAAAAAATACAAATTAATTGGTTAAAATAAAAGCCTTAGGGGAAAAGAGCTTTGCATTTTAATTAAAAAATGGATCAAATTCGACTTTTGCTCTGGTTGTTAACCATTGCAAATTAAATTTCACATCCACAGTTAAAGAATAAAATCACCTAAATTATCTGTCATCTTGACAAATACTTTGCCATATACAGTCAGAAAAAAACCAACAAAAAAACATGGGAAAAATGAAAAATTATCAGCTCCAAACACTCCCTTAAAAATCTGTCCTGACATAAACATACCAACCATTAAAATGTGATGCTGTTTGTATATTTATGGGTGTGCACGGCAGATGTGATGGATGAGAATGAGCTGACACACATGCACACCGTCATCTACACACAAGCAGTGTGCAGTGTAGCAGTAGACGGTAGCTTTAGATACCCTGTTCTACATGTGGTCTTGCTGAGCTGCAGTAAAGACAGGAACACAATGTTGGGAAGAACACTGCTTGATTTAATTAACTATTAAATTTTGTCCTCCATTTCGTACACTGGAAAGACAATAGGGTTGCACATACAGTGAGCTACTTCCTTCTTCATGTACTTGTTCTTGTCCCTGTAAATGCTGGTGACTAAAACGCAGACTTTGTTTTGAATTTGTGGCCAATTGTGGCAGTCTTTGTAGGTCTGACGTACAAAAGTCTGGAGCAAATGTCTGGCTCAAACGTTTCATTAATTTCAAAAATTACATTGTGATTGAAAAGCAAAAATTTTCAAGTGTACATTAAAATTTTTATTTTGAAGTTCAAAAATAGACAATGTATTCAAATTAAAAATAAGTAAATAAACAGTTTTTTTCAATCAATCAATAATATTTTGATTTAAAATTGAAATTTTTGAACAAAAACATTCAAACCTTATTCTTTCATTTTCAAGTCTATTTTTTTTTGGGTGTAGTTCTCCATTCACTTTTAGATAATTTTTTTTCAGGTTCAGTTTTGACCATTATATGGTGTGGGGGGGGCATGTTGTCGTCTGGGAGGGGCTCAGAATCACGAATGACCACCAAGCAAAGAGATACTTCAGGAAACATAGGTGCTTTGACAAGTGCAACTCAACCTATTTTAAGCAGTGTATGCAGTGTGAGAACCTGGTGCTACTGACAAAAATATTTAGTGTGCCATTTCAGTCCACACATGTTCACAATCACTGTATAACAGCAATAAAATATGCCGGATTGTGCAGTGACTACACTTTAAGACGAGGCGTTTGTCTTAACGCAATGTACCATGAACGCAGCATAGCATGAATCTAGTCTCCAGATGATAACGTGTAGAAGGGTGAGGAGTTTCAAATAGATAACCAATGGGTTAACTTTTATGTCATTAAGTTACCTTAGCTAATATTAGTCTCGTGATTTTTGCACATGGCGATACTGGTTGGACATTGATAACCAGGCAAGTTTGGAGTGCACTTCTGTGTGAGAAAACTCATCTATCTTCCAAGACACTCATGGCTGATATTGATCGATGTGCTTGCAGCAACAAGTTTTTTGTTGAGCAGATGGACTGATGTGATGTTCTTTCCTTCGTATAACCGATCCACTGGGCTGAGCTGCTGCTGCTGGTCTAATTGACTATCGAGGGAATAGCACTAAATTGTCACAGTGAGGCCTGAATCATCGTTAAGCAGAAGAGCATTGATTTGTGTCCATCTGAAGCATTAATGACAAGGTGATGCAACCAGGTGGGAAGCTACAGCACGGTGCAGTCTCACTGGCTTAAATGTCAAATAATTAGTCTGCATGTCCTGCATGCAGAAGGGAAATGGAGATCTTTGAAAGGACAATTCACCCAAAAATCGAAAATAGCATATAATGTTGCTGAGTTTTAAAGATATTGGCTGTCTTTTCAAGTGCCATTTAGCTCTGACTTTAATATCCATGGCTCCAGCTAAAAGCCGTTTAACCCCTGTGTGATACGAAAATGAGATGGAAAAAAATTTACATGCCATTTTTGAGACATGACAACTATGTACACTGGGTCCAGTACAAGCTATCCACAGAGCCGTGTTCTTATTTTGTCCTGATAATTAGGGGAGAGAATAAAATGTCTGAAATGCCAATCTGTTTGTGGAAAAGTACAATTCCTGATTAGATTTGGTCTCAAGTTTATTTATGTTTCATGAATGGGGCCCGATACCTTCCTCCTAAATTAGCCCCTTTCTGTGCAAACATAGAACGTTTGCGAGTGAACGTCAGCTACATCTTTATCGTAGCTCAGCTTCTTGGTGATCTCACTCTACATGTTGTGCTTGGCTTGACTGTTCAGGTACTCGTTGTTGTGTTTATTATACAAAGTTAGATGTTGTGACACCAAAATTCTGAGATTTTTTCCCTCCATTTTGACTTGGAAGTGACATCATTTGAACAAAGCTCCAACCAAAATTCAACAAGATTTACGTGTGTCCCTGCATGAATGTCCCACAGTGGTGTACACAAGCAAATAAGAACCTGTTACATCAGTTTTTTATACATTTTTGCGGGAAATTTCTTGGACGAAATGTGCTTGGTGTGAAAAGGCTTTAATACTGGATGACAAGAAATTCACATGTATAAAAGCTGTGTGCTGTACCTGACTTTGATATTAAAGGAGTAAATGCTAGGAGTGGCAGGACAAACACACAGATGTTAAATGTCAATCAGTGTGCATGTCTGGACCTTATTAGGGAAGATGAGATATGAAGGACGATGGACAGAAACCAGTATACAGGATTCACTTTGAATCTCAATTTGTTGGATGTTGAAGCAAGTTTGTCTGTCAGGTTAAATCTGTCTGCTGTTGCATACTCAAGACCTACACCTCTCTATTGGTTGATGCATGGTTCAATTCAAAGCTATGTACAGGTTAATAGATTATTGAGGATTTTACACATGCAAAGCTTAAAATGGTTAGGGAGCAATTTATTGACCACATTAAATCTTTAGATCACAGTACACAGGAGTGCTATTAAGAGGAATCACACAATTGGCATAAACCCATAAAAAAGAAAAACTTATCTTATCCTAGAAAATATTTGCTCAATGGAGGAATGGATGAGGATTCCTCATTCCTAACTTTTTACTTTTTTCCAAATGCTTTATTTACAGGATGGGCTTTAATAATGTAAATGTATAATGTATATAATTTAATCTTAGTTTAGTGAGTATATGTACCAATTCGAAAAATTGATTCTATTATTTGTATCACACTTGTCTTGTTAAGACAAGATGAGGGACTTAGGTAGAACATTTTTATTCTTTAATAAAAAAACACCCAAACATTTGTGTAGCTAAAAGGTCAATATTAAAGTTGGAATTTTCAACCAGCATTTTAGTGAGAAACATCCAAATACTGATGTTTGCACTGCAAACAGAAGCTGTTTAAGTATATTGATGTTGAAGTCAGTCATTCATTGCTTAACTTATATTCAGTAATTGCAGCACCTTTTCGTTTGCCCTAACTTCTTCTATTCAACAGTTTCACTCATGACAAGTAGTCTTGGGTATTTAATGTATAAAGTGTAGTTGAATTAATTAGAACTACTAGCCTTAAGGTAAACCTATTGCATCAGAAGACTCCTGTGTTTTAACAATGAGGAACATTGAGGATTACACCAAAAGAAGACATTTCTGAGAAGTAGCAGAAGTAGTAAACAAGGCAAAAATTGATTATTTAGCCTGGAAAACCATCAAAACCAAAACATTGTTTGCTTGTGGTTTCAGCCATTCTGTCTGTAGGAACATGCCAGACGTGAAAAATACCACCAACCACTTCAGTTGTGAAAGCATTGGTTTTCTACATGGTTATTTATCTTTTTCTTCCCCTTTTTCTCAGGGTCAGAGTTTGTCCAACCTTCTCCCCGACATTACACCCTCACATACATCTCCTCCCATCCACCTGAAGCCTGTGAGGTTTATGAAACAGTTGGTTTAGGCACCAGCTTAGTGCAGCGCTGTGTCAGATGAAGCCAATGCTCACGCCCACGTATCCCCAAAAAGAGGGCAATTACAACGCTTCTGTGTGTTTGTGCGTGACACACACACACACACACACAAATATAGGCACACATTAAGCACACAGAGCGGCAGATGGCTTGGAGGAGACACATTACTGCATCTTTCAACCTGGCAGAAAGCATCACCACAGTGACTGGAGATGAAATAGGAAACAATTCAAAGAACAACAACCAAATTAATAAAACCTTTGTGTCCATGTCCTTGACCACACTACTGCAGGTTACATTTGGTGTGTGTGTGTGTGTGTGTGTGTGTGCGTTTGTGTGTGAATGAACCAAAAACCCAACGCAGCAAAAGTGGTAAAACATACATCGACTCCCTGTTTTTATAGCAGTTTTATAGCAGAACAACAGGCTGCATTCTGAAAGCACAGAAGAATAAAATTACAGCTGAATATCCATACAGGAAAGAAAAAGAGATAGAGAGAGAGGGAGGGAGAAGGGGAGTATGTGTATCTTAGTGGGAGGCTAGAGGACTCCAGGACAGGGGCACTGAGACCCATCTGTTGCTAGTTGTGACCAATCTGCTCCCTCACAGAAACATGCAGGCACACGCACTGTAGAGAGCTGTAAATTGCGAGGATGAGGCCACCGTTAACTACACCATTGTGTGTGAGTATGTCCTGACCTTCTCCTGCCAGTGGAGGATTCCGATAATGACAAGGATGAAGACACAAACTCCAATCAGTGCGATGGCCGTGAGCAACACGCTGTTGCTAGGAGTCAGGTACAACTTAGCGCTCCAGCTAAAGCGAGACAGAGGGAGAATATGTAAAAAACACAATGAGACTTATGTTTTCTCTTGGTGTTATTTGACAAAAAAGTTGCAATTACCATAATGTACACATTAACATACACTGTGTCCTTATTCAGTTAAAACAAATAAATGAACTTCTCCCTCTGCGTCTTAACAGCTAAGCGAGGGGGAAGTCACACTGTCTCCACTTCCAGGAACTTTTATGCTATTTTCAGCCATTCAACCATCTTGAAATGTTTTAGGTCAGACCGTGTATAAGAGGACTATCAAGGCACCTGGTTTTTCTGGTTACATGTCTTTTTACCAATGTTGCACATGGCCATGTGTGTGTGTCTGTGCCATCATTTTTGGCAAAACTGGCAAGTAGATAAGTGTTATATACAATATGCGGAGGGGTGTGTGTGTGCACATTCAAAAGCCATCTGGAGCTCCTCCTGAGCTCATCATGTCATCATAACATGAGAAAACATGCTGTGAGGTGAGAGTGTGAGTGTGTGTGTGTGTGTCTGGGACTGTATCGAACTGTGCTAACATTAACTTGAAAATGTCCTTCATTGGCATCAAATGGGACTGATTAAATGTTGAATGGTATCCATATCCATATCCGTCAGTGGGTCTTTCAGCAAGTTACACTTTTGTGAACAAGGAAAATATGCAATTATCATGCATCTCTATTGTATGAGCATTGTGTTAACGTACCTGCGGGGCTTATTGTGTGGATAGGGGATTACGATGAGCTGAGAGTTGGGAATGATAGCCGTCCACTCCTTCTTCCTTATGTCCTGAAAAGATAGAGGCAACATATTAAATCAAGTATTTTAACAATATATGCAAGATTTCCATAGAGAGACAGACACACACTTATGTATATGTATGTTAGGTCCTCTGGGGCAGAATAATAGGGTCCCATGGTTTTCCTTGGGCACTGCGAAGTAGCTATTTTAAGGCGTGCATTTAAGACACAGACAACCTGCTACCTGCTGAAATAAATTACCCTCAACTATGGGAAGCAACACAGATTATCCAGGCTGTGTGTCTTTGTGCATATGGGTGTGTTAATTTGGATGTGCGGGAGCATTGAGCCATCTGCAGAACAGGTCATAATCAAGTCTCTGTCGTGATGAAATATACATCATCTTTTCTTATCAAGAAAGCCTAACTCTGCTTTATGACAGACTTAATGTAGAAATCTACAGACACATTTAAATCAGAGCTGGAGTAATTAATAAACAAATAATGACTTGCTGTATCTATATCCATAATAAAAGCATTGAGGAACATACATCCCAGTTGCTTGTTTGATTTCATGTGACAAGAGAATATAATGAGCTACTAAAGGCACTAATCTAATCTAAAGAAATTAGGTACACTAGATTCTGTGGCTAGGTCAAGTCAGGAAGATGATAACTGAGATGAAAACATTGGAAACATTATTAACGATATTTTTCGTAGTTCTGGAAAGAGCAAGGTGTGACTGCACCCGTCACTATTCAAGTGGCGTGTATTACACATTATCCACGCTAACTGCCGTGTGGGGTCATTCCTGATACATATTGAAAATGTATCTGGGTGGAGAGATAGTCTGGATATGGTAAAGATCAATATTTTCCATAGTCTTGTAAAGATCAACTTCTGACTGCACCTGTCACTCTTTTAGAATAGGTAAAAACATCCTCAGGCTTGTTCGTATTTTATTAAACCAATCACAATCATCTTCAGTGGTGCTAAAACCAGGAGCAAGTAATGGTATCCCTGCAGCATAGGCTTTTGCACATTAGGGTGGTGAGCTCTTTCGCTAAAATGGCTAAATGACCACCAAAGAAAAGGTAACAGCTGCTACCTTGTTTAAATTTTGTACCACTAGAGACCAAATTAGAGTTTCAGTAACAATGTTATTTTCTGCCTGTGGGTTACTTGCTGGGAAGGTGTAGTTGTTTCTCGTAGAATTAGGCATTTTGAAAATGTGAAGCATGCAGACAGTGGAAGGAGGAAAACCCTGCTTGAAATAGGCAGCCCACTGCAGGTTTATGATTACCAACCACAGCAGTAAAATTGCCTACATCTCTGACCTCTCTGGACACCGACGGGAATTCTGAGGGTGTCCTGTGGTACCTGGCACCAGGATATTGGCCGCAGATACTTTTGGTTTTCTGGGCTTCAGGGTTGGGTGTCTGTTATGTCCATGGTTCCATCTCAAATGGTTTGGGATATGAGGCGCTTGCAGGCCGCGTTATATTGGCCTCTTAGATATGTTCTCTGAGCCATTACTGATTGGTATTTGTGTGGCAGTGAACATCTTCCTGCTAGGTAAAATCCCACCGTTTCCTCTGACACTGCCACCTCTGAAGTAGACAGTATAAAGAGCAACATTGTTTGCATAGGTAGGAGGCAGTGTGGATGGATGGGAATTGGAATGGATCAGGAATTTAACTAAGTTGATTTACTGTTGTAGTGCAACGCAGCACTACTTTAGGCTCAACAGGCAGACATAAGACCGACACACTACGTATGATAGTGCTTTGATTTTTGGTTTGAAAAATTCACCATCATCAGTTTCTGTTTGTTTCTGAGTCCGAATGTACCTAGCACCTTGCTCTATTTCAGGTGTTCTCTGCAGGTTCTGGCATCTGGCATCTATAGGTATTGTTCTGCTCCAGTCACAATCATATTTTGCATGAATTTAGCAGCCCAATCACAATAAGCCTACCCAAATACATGGAAGCATGATTGTTATGTTAAGCCATTAACCACCTCCATCTTTATTTCTTTATTGATTGGCTAAGTTGCCCACTCATGGTATGATTCTCCATTGGAATGGAGTCTCCTCTTAAGAATTTTGTGCAGATCATGGCTACAGGTCCATGTCAACAGAAGACCTCTGCTCAGAGTGCATATACAGTGTTTCCTATAGAACAAAAAGTTTGCTGTGGTGTATGGGTGGTACCACATCTACTCTACATTGCATTCTTGCTTTGCAAAGTGTTGTGTAGTGAGGACTATGCTAAGCGAAGGGGCACGACCACTGCTCGGCCATTGTGAGCTGGGGCACAGCCAAACACTCTGAAGGATTAATACCGACAGGCACACCGGATTCAGCTCGTATAATGAGGTGTTAGTTTGTTAGTTGCTGGGATGAGACCTCATAATCTACTTTCAAACTTCTTGAATTGAAAGTTGGATTTATTTTCAAAAGGAGAGATGTAGAGTTGGTGGTGAGTGTTGACATCAGGCAGTGGCTGAGCTGACTTTAAACTCACAGACTTCTACTTGTGTGCTGGCTTATGGCTAAAAGTGGAGTCCGAGTGGGATAGAACATTATGATGTTACAGACCCTGGAACTGTTTATCGATGTACCCTGCGGCTCCTGACGAAAATGAAGCAGGGCAGTTGATAGCAGTTTCAGGGCTGTATGCCTGATAGTGCTCCCGTTTTTTTAAATGGCTTGTTCTGGATCAGCTGGGTACATTTACACACATTTTAGTGAGTGAATATGTGATTGGAAGAGAGCAGTAACTGTAAAGTTAAATAGAGGGCTCTACCTGTGTTTATAAAATAGGGTTATAATCTTAATCTTCTGATTTAGCCCTTGCCCAGTCATCCAAAGTTCAGGCTCGGGCTCATTAGGTGTAAGAGTTCATAGATGTCAGTGATTTAAAAGTTGTAATCATGTTGGTAGCTGTGAGGAGATAACACTTCCAGCTCTACATTGGCAGAATCTGGGACTGCAGCTCTTCATATCCTCTTCAACTGAAAGGAACTACATCTTGCAGCCATTTGAACAAGTGTGCAACAACGGCAATGCTTTTTACATAACAAGCACATTCTTGCCGCCAGCCATTGTTGCTTGGCTCTTGAAAAGCGCTGCCATTGGTGCAGTAACGGCGGGGGAGCAGAGCTGGAGACGAGTCAGCCTCCACTAGCGCTGCCTGCGAGCAGATCCGATCAAGCTGTTTGGACGGGAAAAGTGTTCCCAAGTCTTCAGAGAGAAAGAGAGACACTGGTTCAAAGCCAGGGAAACTGGCTCACTGTGAGAGAGTGAAGGAGATTAATACAGAAATGGAGGGTGAGGGAGACGCAGAAACAGAGCGCGAGAGTGACAAGTAGGAGACTGATTAGTGAAGCAAACCACTTTGAGCAGCAGAGGGAATCCCCTGGGTGGAAGATAAGTGAACAGGAGGAGATTGACACAAAAAAAAAAAACAGGAAGGGAGGACTGATTGGAAAGAAGACGGAAGATATCCAAGTAGATTTTTCAAAACCTCTCCTTCAGGGAAACAGCAGGCAGAGACTCTCATTGTGGAGAGGAAAACTGTAAATGGCACTGCAGGGGAGATAGAAAGAGAACAAAAGCAGGACAGATCGAGAGAAAGAAAATAAAATTGAGAGAGAGAGAGAGAGAGAGATACAAATACAAAGATCCAAACCTGCCAACTGAGCAGGTTGGTGCAGTGGTCAGGATTCCTAAACCTTCTCCTCCTAATTACAGGTAGAGTTGATGGAGTTACTCTGTTTCGTACTCTCCATGGGTAAAGAAAAAAAAACTTCTACTCGGCATAAAGGGGCCACACCTTTAGGCATTCATTAATTCACTTTGTAGAAGGAATGTGGGAGGAAGAGGAAACATGGCTTAAAAAAAAAAATTCTTTGCAAAGGAAAAAGGAGTGTGTAGAGAGGGGACAACAAAGCAGCTTGTTTGAGATGAGTGTTCTCAGTGCAGTACAGTTTTGAGTTGTAGACCAACCCATTTACAATTCTAATCAGCTGCTTGACGAACATCTTGGTACCACATGGGAGGGGGTAAAAAGGGCCCTGTCGTGCCTAATATTCAGTACGACAAGTACAATGTGAGAGAATGAGAAAGAGAAAGATGGAGAAATGAAGATAGAGAGAGAACTGAACTGAAGAATGCTGCCATCTTAAATAGTAAAGTGTTGAAATGTGGCAGAGGAAGAGATTAAAAACATAAACCCAATCTCTTATTTACAATATTTATACAGTGCTGGTTGTATTTTGACAGGAGGCACACTTTCATACACCCTTGACTCTCGGGGTTGTCGAACAAAGATGTGTTTGAAGCTCAAAGCACAGGTGATGTTTCTGTCTTAGCGAGAGCTGCACCTTCATCAATCCCATAGGTGATGTTATCAATCACACATACATTAAAAAGGATGTGCAATCTCTGTGTTGGCTATTTCAAATCCCACTCTCTATTCTTTTTAAATACTGAATAAGCACAGAAATGTGAGATACACCATTAAATGTATCCTACCAAAAATGGACATAATGTAAGTATAAGAAAAAAACAAAACACTTTTGAAAGTTATAAAACTTTATGCTCAATAAGCAGGATTTAGCTGTAAATAAGTCATATTATGATAATTATGATAGGTGAAGAGAAAAAATTCTTTGCAAAAAAAAAAAAAAATTAATAAAAGGCTCAGATAGTGATAGAAAAATAAGTATGTACTCTCACTAGCTTGTTGTTTAAGATAAAAAAAACTATGTTATGTGAAGGTCATGGCAACCTACATAATATACAATGTTTTTGAAACATTTGGAGATGCCCAATATACTCTGAAGTGCCATGTGGGAGGGTGAAAAATTCCAATACTAGTGAGGAACTGGGATTAGAGTGTTTTATGACATGTTTTTGTGTGACTATCTGCTTTGACCGTTACAGCTGAGATCATACAGAAATGATCGCTGTGTGCTCCTTCTTGCAAGAATAATAAACCTTGGTTGAATTTAACAGAAAATGGACTTCAAGATCCTTTATTGAGATAGTGGTTAATATTTTTTGACCCAGAGATACATTTATCACATTATGAAACAAAGTTCAAGCTGTAGAAGAAAAACAACTATGGATTTTTGCTTATGAATTTTAAACCCACATTATTGAAAGGTTTTGAGTATTTGTTTTCTTTCTGCACACCTACTTCCTGTTTTCTGTCTGCTGTAACTCTGAGACACATCATGTATCTCCCTCAAACACAGACCTGGACCACAGACCTGGACCACAGACCTGACCAGGTAATATAAGCATATAACCCTCTCATATTTCCTCACCATCTCTCCAGGGTGCCGAGGGATGCCAACGAAAAGGTGGTCCAGGAAGTTGGCACTGCGTCCAAGGCCCAGCAAAGTGTATGGCAGCTGGAGGGAGAAGTAGGCCGACTGGCTCAGCTGACCCGCTGCAAAAACAGATGGAGAGAAAACCCAAAGTTTGAATGGCACAAGAAGGATGGATCACACTACCTTAAATAAAAGGGTTATGTTTCATTTTTAAGACACAATTTGGCTCTGTCACTATGTGATGGATTGCCCTGAAATGTTGCACAGACAGTAGTGTCCCAAAAAACTGAATAATGATGGTGATAATTTAACTCTAATGCAGCTACAGTATTGACATTGTTGTTTTTTAGTGCAACATATCAAAAATGGTCAAATGAATCATCATGAATCTTTAAACAGACATTCATGGTGTCCAGGGAATCTTTGTGAGTTTGATGATTCAAACACATAGATCAAAGTTGTCACAACCAAATTGTAAATTAAGTTAAAATATGTACAAAAACTGTGGCTACAAAATTATGCAATCTGGTGATTTTGGTAAGCAAAGTAAAAATCTCAATAGGACTGGCATTGATTTTGTCTGCACATTCATATTCAATCTGAACTGAAGGACCTCTTAATTTTTCATCCATTATCAACTTAATATTTTGTTTTTATATCAGAAAGTAGAATTAATGACATTCCAAACATACTAACCAATGTTAACAGCATCATTCGGAACATACAGAACTCTTAACTAGTAACATTTTTCTGCAACTTTTGTGTGAGGTAAATATTGTTTTTTCTTCTGGCTGAGTAGTATAAATACTTTTTTTGAACCACTTTTATTTTTGTGCTCTCTTGTGGAAAAAGTGCCCTGTCAGCTTGCTGTGAATAACCCATGGTGGTCACAAAACAAATAGAGAAGAAAAAGGTAGAATGTTATTAAAATCAGCAATTTATTATTGTCTCAGGTATGGCATTATATCAGCGTTTATTTAACCTCCTCCCTCATTTGTGACTGACCCACTGCGCTCTTGTATAAAACAAATTTTATATGTAAAAATTAAAACATTGCTGTCTCATAAAAAGTATCTATTAATTTTAAACATTTTGTGAAAATTAAGCTGCATATTTTCTGCTCAAAACAACTGATTGCCAGCTGTGTATGTAAACGCAACCCCCATATGCCTCAGTGATCTTATGATACTCTAACTGTAGCTGTAACTGCCTTCCTCTGCCACAGGAATCAGTATGACTTAACATAATGTAATCAGCTGTAACCAGACCTGTCCTGAACATGACTGACAGTGATAAGAATTAAATGTATGTGAAAACATGATGAGAGGAATGAAGAAGAAACACAAAACAGGAGCGAGGAACTGCAGTGTGAGTCCTTGTGTACTGACATTAAGAAGCGTCATAAAGGATACAGTCCAACACCTCTCCTCACACAGACTCCCTCCTCCCTTACTACTCTCGTCTGTCGCTTAGTCCCTCGTTTCCTCCTCTCTGCCCCTCTCTCTCCTCCCCCACAACACATCACATATTTCACCTCCCCTTCCTCTCCTCCTCCCTCCTGCTTATCACCCTCATGCGTTCTCTCTCTCCCCTTCAGCTGCTGTATCTCGCCCACGCCACCCAACTCTGCCAAGTGCAGCCGACATAAATCAACCTCTATGTGGTAAACAAAGAGAGGAAAGGAGAGAGTGAGGGGGATGGAAGAAAAGGGAGAAAGCCTCGAGGCAGGCGGTGATCAGAACTAATGTGGATGGACTGCATATTGCAGGCTGAGAGGAGCAAAACAGCTCTGCTTCCCTCTTTACTTTTTATAAAAAAAACCTATGCATAACCTTTGTTTCGTTTCGTTTCGTTTCTTTTTCTGCCGCTTATCCGGGTCAGGGTCGCGGGGGCAACAGCCTGAGCAGGGAGATCCAGACGCTCCTCTCCCCGGCCACTTCCACCAACTCCTCCGGGGGGACACCAAGACGTTCCCAAGCCACCCGAGAGATATAATCTCTCCAGCGTGTCCTTGGTCTGCCCCAGGGTCTCCTCCCGGATGGGCATGCCCAAAACCCCTCCCCAGGGAGACGTACAGGAGCCATCCTGACCAGATGCCTGAACCACCTCAACTGGCTCCTCTCAACGCAGAGGAGCAGCGGCTCTACTCTGAGCCTCTCCTGGATGTCCGAGCTCCTCACCCTATCTCTAAGGCTGAGCCCAGCCACCCTGCGAAGGAAGCGCATTTCGGTCGCTTCTTTTCACGATCTCATTCTTTTGGTCACTACCCAGAGCT
>KV751341.1:6025029-6039500 GCA_001698575.1 Mola mola | reverse complement strand
ACAATACAGAGATCGAATGGCCCGTAACAAAAGGCCATCTACCCCATACTCCCGGAGCACCCCCGACAGGACACTTCTCCACATCCAAAAAAAGAAAACACGTGTGGACTGGTTGGGCAAACTCCCATGCCCCCTCCAGTACCCTCGTGAGGGTGTAAAGCTGGTCCAGTGTTCCACGTACAGGACGAAAACCACATCACTCCTCTTGAATCCGAGGTTCAACTAGCAGCAGGACTCTCCTCTCTAGCATCCTGGAGTAGACCTTCCCAGGGAGGCTGAGGAGTGTGATCCCCCGGTAGTTGGAACACACACTCTGGTCCCCCTTCTTGAAATGGGGAACCACCACTGCCACTCCAAAGGCACATTCCACGATGTCCATGCAATGTTGCAGAGGCGAGTCAACCAAGACAGCCCTACAACATCCAGAGCCTTGAGGAGCTCGGGACGAATCTCATCCACCCCCGGGGCGCTGCCGCTGCGGAGTTGTTTGACAGCCCCAGCGACCTCGACCCCAGTGATGAGAGAGCCCAGCCCAAAATCCTCCGGCTCTGCCTCCTCCTCGGAATGCGTGTTAGTGGAATTGAGGAGATTTTTGAAGTATTTCTTCCACCGCTGAACTATAGACTCAGTTGAGGTTAGCAACTCCCCTCCCACACTGAAGACAGTGTGGACAGGGTTCCGCTTTCCCCTCCTGAGACGCCGAACTGTTTGCCAGAATTTCTTCGGTGCAGACTGGAAGTCTTGTTCCATGGCCTCAACAAACTCCTCCCACACCTGGGTTTTTGTCTCAGTGACCACTCGAGCTGCAGCCGGTAGCTGTCTGCTGCCTCGGGAGTCCCACAGGCCAACCATGACCTGTAAGTCTCCTTCTTCAGCTTGACGGCCCCTTTCACCTCTGGTGTCCACCAGCGGGTCCTGGGGTTACCGCCACGACTAGCACCAGCGACCTTGCTACCACAGCTTCGAGCAGCCGCCTCGACAATGGCAGCGCGGAACATGGCCCACTCAGATTCCATGCTCCCCACTACCTCCGGGATGTGGTTGAAGCTCTTCCGGAGGTGGGAGTTGAAGACCATTTTCACAGGGTCCTCAGCCAGACGTTCCCAGCAGACCCTCACTATTCGCTTGGGCTTGCCTGGTCTGTCCGGCTTCCTCCCCCGCCACCTGATACAACTCGCCACCTGATCCAACTCACCACCAGGTGGTGATCAGTTGACAGCTCTGCTCCTCTCTTTACCCGAGTGTCCAGCACATACAGTTGCAGATCAGATGATACGACTACAAAGTCAATCATTGACGGTCAACCTGGGGTGTCCTGGTGCCACATGGTGTTAGTTATGGACAAACTGTGACTAGCACAGAAATCCAATAACTGAACACCACTCGGGTTCAGATCGGGCAGGCCGTTCCTCCCAATCACACCCCTCCAGCTTCAGCAACCGGGGATCGGACCAAGGCCAAGGCCCTTGCCTTTGACTGCCACCCGATCCACATATCACCGGACCTCTATGGCCCCTCCTGTGGGTGGTGGGCCCACGTGAGGATGGACCCATGTCCCCTTTTCGGGCGTTCGCCTATGGACCCCTCCCGGTATCCCTCTAGGCATCTTAAAAAAGATTTGTGCAGTTAATTTTTGGCCACCTCAGCTGAAATTGGGTCAGGCCAGTCCAGTTCACTGTAGTTCTCTGTGATGCTCTTTCACATGGCACAAAAAAGCTTGCATTCTATCTTAAGAACATCATATGTGAGGGTAAAAAATCGATCCACAAGTGGGAGAAAGCGTAAATAAAGTAATGCATGCAATACAAGATTGTCCATTAGGCTCAGACTGGCCATTCCAGGAATTTCTAGAAGAACCAGCCCACTTGTTTTATATAGTTAGGTCCAGAAGTTTATGGATAATGGCACAGTTTTAATCATTGTGCTTCTATACACCACCAAGATGGATGTCAAATAAAACAATGTGTGATTGAAGGTGCAGACTTTCAGCTTTAATTTAAGAGCATTTACAAAAATATTGCATTTACTGTTATGGGAATTTATTGTTTACTGAATTACAGCCATTTTCTAAATAGCAGTTCCATTTTCAGAGGCTTAAAAGTATTTGGACAAACATAACTATGAATATAACCATAGTTTGTGATACTTGGAAAATCCTTTGCAACCAATAACTGCTTGAAGTCTGGAGCCCATGGAGCTAGAGATGCTTTGCCAGTCCTTCACTTCAGTCACCTTCAGTTGCTGCTTGTTTATGGGTCTTTCTGCCTTCAATTTTAGCTTCAGTAACTGAAAAGCTGCTGTATTGCATTGAGATCAGGTGAATGACTAGGCCATTGAAAAATATTTTCTTTGCCTTCACAGTATGTTTAGAGCCATTATCCATCTGCACCGCAAAGCACCGTCCTTCCAGTTTTGTGATTTTCATTGAAGAAGTCTACTTTCCAAACATAAACAAGGGCATTCCCAGATAAACATTTGGTATTATATTGCCTATAATCATGTAAAAGTCATGCTTGATTTTGCTGTGAAATCCAAACATTTCTTTATTCAGGGCCAAATCTTGTACTCAGTTTGACCCCACCATATATGTTGCTGTAAAGTAGAGGCTTTAGCTGCAATCAGAATAGATCCATCAACTTTTGTTAACTGTTACCCAATAATACTTTTCAATCGTCCTCTGTGTTTATCTGTCTAAATTTCCTTTACCTGCTTTCACTCTATGTATTCCATTTCCATTTTCCAGAATTTCAGTGCCGGGCTGTGGTGTTGTGAAGAGGTTATTAATTACCTTACTCACACACTGCAGATAGTGAAAGCCCGACAGAAATATTGGCTGTTTCCAATAAGAAATGTGCCCATTTTTCATGGACATTAACTTGTTCAGAGAACTACAAAGTTTGGTATCATACAGCTACTGATGATGAATCCCGATCTGTCTCTCGTTTGCTGAAAGGAGGCATGTGTGTATCTGTGTGTCAGAGAAATGCTCCAGGAAAACGTGTCCTAAGTTGTGTGAGATTTTAGTTACAGTATTAAGGATTAATGCACTGAGAGAAGAAAGATGAATAAATAGATACATTTGGGTAAAATATTCAAGGTGTCAAGAGCATTAATGGGAACAACGAAGGAGCCATTAGCAAGCCAAAGCTTTATTCTATCCACTGAAACATTTGTGTACAAAGATTTAGCCATAAAGTAACACAAATGACCACTAGCAACTACTAAAATGCTACATGTTAGGGTGCTAATGTTATCATTTAACTTTGGGCTTAATGCTAAAATCATCCAAACAAATGTGTGAGCATGCCTGCGGACTCTTTAGTCTTCTTCCAAGGTAACTTACAGCCAAAATAAACAAGAGAAAATTAACTAAAATGTGTATTTTTTGGGATACGCTGTATAAATACAGAAAAAAGCACTGCTTTGAATCTGCAGATGACCAAAGCCACTGCTGCATGTAGCTTGACAGAGTAAATTTACCTTTGAACTGTTAAAGTTAATAAGAAACCAGGAACACTTTCTGAAAGTGAACTCTAGATCTTTAATAAGACAGCTGAGGATGCTAGGCATGTGGGTGAACAAGAATTTGAAGGACAGTAACGTGGAAAAGAAGGAACAAAATCTAGTGAGAAACTGGATTTCAAACTGGCTGAAAACTGACACCATAGTGAAAGTGCAGCAAAGAAACAGTGAAACAACAACAAACCTTCTTGGTGATCCTGCTAATTGTGCACTAAAAGATACATGTGGGAATTTTACTCAAATTTGTGATGGGGGTGTGAGGATGACACAGGTACTGGTGGACCACCTAAACCTACTAATCAATGACTAGCAGCCAGACAAGTGCTTTTGGTCGAGTGCTGCCGATACTGCCATTTCTTTCGGTTGGTATCCACCAGTCAAAGTGTCAGAAAAAGAGCAGGCATGTAACAGAGTGTAACTTGAGATGGATCCAGCATAAGGGTAAGCCATTTTAAATCAGTCCACTGCTACTCGGTGCTTCCCTGTGAACCCCATCCATCAACCTGTACAGAATAGGATTTTTGAAGCAATTGGACCTTTAAGCCAGTCATGGTTTGATGTTTCTGACAGACTGCTGCTCCCTGTCAGGTAGATGGCTTGCACTCGAACACTCAGTGGGGTGGAGTGGGTTGGACTGTGTGTGTGTGTGTGTGTGTGTGCGTGTGTCTGATGAAGGACCAAGCAGGGTTATGTTGCAGGCAGGAAGCTTGGCTTAATGTCTGCTGCATGGTGTGTTTGTGTATACATTGGCTAGGAAATGTGGCCCTGGCTGGATCAAAGCAATTTCACAACATGGGGAAACTGGAATAGGGTATTATGCAAAGCAGTGTATTGTAATGTCTGTTTTTATGTGTGTCAGTGCAAAAGAGGGTATAAGTGTGTTTTTGTCTATATCCCTATGTAGGAGCCAGTGGAGGCCTTGGCAAGAGTTTCCACTCACTGCACATGATTGACAACCACCAATCGATATCTTAGAAGACAAAGTGGATTCAAAGTAGCACAAGCAGCTGGCCTTGGTGTGAGTGTGCGTCTGTGTGTACTTCTTAGTTTTGCCATTCTACATACACATATACACTGTAATGTAGACAAGTCAGTTTTCCAAAATCCATCCAGTAATATGAACTTGCTGACACATTATAAGATTTGAATCAATCCGGTAACCAGGACAACCCGGTCATGTTTTTATTCTGTGTTGGGTGAAGACACCTGAACTGAAAAAGACTGATAAATTTGTCTGGTGTCACTCACTCACATAGTCAGAGACACTGGAAAAACCCTTGAACACTCTCCGTTTACCTCTAGCATTTTGTGGTGCGAGTGTTTTTCATGATTTGTGATTATTTTGATTGTCGTGATATTATCGTTCCTCATTTATCCCTCAGCAGAATGCTTGACAGTGAAAATAAAGACTTTCTACTTGATACTGAAGTGGACAAACTTTGTGTCCTTGTGGGCATGAGACAGAAAGATTAGAAAAAATTGTGAGAAACACTGGAGCGGGAATGACAGGCAGGGATGTGGATGCCTCTGAGGGAGCTACAACATAGTGTGTGCATGTGTGTGTTAATCCATCCGCCAGTCTTATGCCACAAACCCCTATGAAACTCTGCATCCTGTACGGAGGTTTTACCATTTTTGGGTAGACATGCAGAGTGACAAGGTGATGCCGAACATTAGCATGAAACCAGGTTATGTGTTTAGTATACAGACAAAATATGTATTTTAAGATAAATATATATATATGAGGTAGTTAAACAAAAGTAGCCTTTAATAATAAAATTTAAAAAAAGACTATCTGCAAACTTTCTGAAAGGTCAATAAGAACTATGTTAATGCTAAAATTATCAATTCATCAAGAAAGGAAATGTGGTCATAGATACAGTACTGTTGGGTGGAGATTGGTCCTCTCCCTCTCTCTCTCAGACAAATGTGCACACACATAAACTCCTACCTTGGGGCTTTGAAACTGAAAGAAAAAGAAATTCCTAGTGCCCGTTGCAACAGAAACCATTTGCTCCGCTGATAAACCCTAACCCTCACCCTGAAAAAAGGAGCCAATTGCGGGGATGGAGGGATGAACCATGAGGGACAAATGCATGTGCGCACATGCACACGCACACGCACACGCACACGCACACACACACAAACACACAAACACAAACACAGACTCTCTAGAGTGCCTTTCAGTGCCCAAACAATGGTGTAAAGATCTAAACATTAACTTTTGAGAAAATGTGGGTGAGTGTGTGGTAATACACTGAAGGGTTCTATGGTTGTTCTGCCCTTATTAATGTCCATCTTTGTACTGCCTCTCAAACACTACAGAACAAAATCAGATCATGACCAAAATGACTGAGAGAGAGAAGGCGAGAGAGTGCTGACCTGCAGACAGCTGTCACCCCCATAATTTATACTTGCTATAAATGAAACAGAAAGAGCAGGATCACTTCACATTTTCTTACCATGAAGTGTTGATTCGGTAATGTCGTAGCTAACTTTCATGTTCAGATCTGCTTCCAACATAAAAGACCAGCAACAAAAAAAACTATAGAAAGACAGTTTCAAATTCAATGGCGTTACAATCAGGTGGTGAAAAAGTGGCCACATGAAGTGAAGTTTACTTTGTGAAACTTAAATGCATTTTCTCCATTACAACAGAAAACAGCTCTTTGCTACAGATATGCACACAAGCAAAGAAGACGAAGAGAGTGTAGAGCCATGCTAGCGCTTCCCCCTCTGAGGTTTGAACACTAACATAAATAAAGACTGACAACATGCCACCATATACTTGCATTACAAAAAAATGAGGCCGGGAAACGCTGCCATCTTGCACTGGTGATGTTATTTGGAGTCAGAGTCTGTCCAGTAGTACCAAGGAAACAGAGTAGTGGTATCAAGGTCCCACCCACCCAATCATGAGTAGAGCTGAGATGACAATCATGACATTTAACCCTGTTTTTATGGCATCAAACAACTATTTAAAATGGAACTAAACAGAAAAATTAACAATTTATCATACAGAAGCTTGATAAGAATGACTATATATGACAGAAACCACACAGCTTTGGAAAAAATATGAATTGAAGATTACTTAAGTTTTTAGTTTTGCACTAGTCCTACCAAAAATAATGTGTACACATTCAAGGGATTGGACATACAATTCCTTTTTAGGTATTTAGCCAAAATCAAAGTGTACTGCATGATAAAAAATATTACATTTTGACCAAATGAAGGTGAAAAATGAAATGTCTACATGTGGAACACCAAAATTCCTACTAAGGTTGGCGTGTTTGTGTGTACTACATGTCACGGCAATCTGTCCAGCAGTTTTTGAGATCTTTCAATCCGGACTAAAGTAGTTGACAGATACATACGAGCATTACATTAATTTAAACCCTAGGATGTTTGAAGGTCGACACACAACAGCAGCAAATTAAAAGTTAAACAATCTCCTGATAATATATGGCATATATAAACTGGCTGCAGAGGAGAGAGATTGCAGTACAAGAAGCGAAAAGAGACAGATGAAAGCGAGAGGACTGGAGGAGGGATGCAGAGGAGAAAAACGATGAGGGGGAAAAAGATGGAGCAGGGAGGCAAAGGAGTGACAAAAAGGGAAGAGAAAAAGCATGCTAAGCCTGATCAATAGCAATTCTCCACGTCTGCATGGAGGGTTATCTCTCAAATCATTTTTTTTTCTCTTCCACTCCAATATGTCCTTCCCTCCTCCCCTCTCTATGCTTTTCTCCTCTCATCTCCTATTTTTCTCTTTTGTTCCATCTTCATTTTCACTCTTCTCCTTTTCACTTTGAGAATCAGCTCTACGCTTTCAGCTCCGTTCTCTGAACCCTGTCATTTTTTTCCCTTCCAAACCTTTTGATTTCTCTCATCCAGATGCTCTGTTGCGTGCCAATATAGCAAATTCTGCCTGTGTGCTTCAAGCCTATGTTCAAAAAAATATTGTGCAATAAAGTGGTGGCAGAATAGCCTAAAACAGATGACCTGATGAAATTAGGGCTATGCCGTCACCATAGAACAGTATTCGATGTCAAGCACTAGAGTTTGGCTTTATGGGTGTGCCTTATGCAGTGGCATGTCGACCAAAAAGGGAAATAGTGGGTTTAATTAAATAGATTTGCATACAAGCATTTTCTAAAATGTCTAAAAGGTTAAGATGCTGTAGCTGATGCTTGGGGTGAAAATGTTTTAAAGGTTGTGCACCTACTGTACAATGAGTGTGCGTGTGTGTATGTGTGAACCTTTATTAATCCCCTGAACTCATTAGCCTAATTGGACAGTCTACAGAGTACTCATTGTTGACATTGGCCTGTTATGATTCTCCTCCCTGTCAGTACTCCCCCTTTTTTCCTGTCTTCCTCTGTCCTCCCTATTCCCTCTCTGCACACTTTAATCTTTGGTAACATACACAGCCATATCCCATTCTGTCACAGCTAATGATCTCAAAGTTACCATTCTTTCTTTATGCTTATGTTATTCATTCAAAGCATAGTGGCACTAACAGCTAAATATGATGGGTTTAAAGAAGTACTGTTGGCATTGACAGTACTGGATTTCTACCTACATATATATTGTAAATGAGTACAAAATATTACAAACTATATAATTTCATTATCATTTCTCTAAAGAAAAATAAGTGTAAATTATGATCTTCTATCACAGGTGAGTCACTGCGTGTAATAGGCCTTAACCAGGCTCTAAAGGCCTAAACATGGGGACACAGTACAGATGTGATACCTTTACTAGAACTCCAATGTGGAGGACTTTTTTGGGGGACAAGAGGAAAGTAGACTGGAAGAAGAGTGATGAAGTGGCAAAACTGAGAGATTGAGTTTACTATCATCGGCATCTTTCATCACATCTTACTTGGTGAATTTGACCAAAACAGAGGTGGAAAGAAAATACAGGACAGTGTTGGTGAATTTTACAGTATGTCTCTTTTGACAGTGTTTAGTATCAATCAACAAACTCTTAGTTTTGAGAGAGAGAAATTTGAATCCAGAAGGTGTATTGTTTTATTGCCAATAAGGGCACAAAGGGAATTTATAAGGCAGGACAAGCCCGGGCAACCTGGTTAGCGTGCTAATTTCTGAAAAACAATACACAGACATTTTATTTTTAAATGTTAATGTTAATGTTTATGTTAATAGAAATAGAAGAACGGTAGGACTTGCCCTATCAGCGGTGGGCAGCCCACCCAGCTCAGCCTTTATTCGTTAGTATAAAGTCTTTTAAACGTCTTCATTTTCAAATAACGCAGATCAAATTTATGCTATTATTTGCAACACTCAACCCTGTATATCAATTTGCACACTGTTGGTGCAATGGTTGGGACTTGTGCTTTTGACAGCTGTAGAAGCTGTAGCTGTACAAGCTAAAGCTTTCACCATTCTTTTGTTGTATCCCATGATAAACAGAAGGTCTATGGCTATATACTGACACCACCCGCAAGAACACAGGTACCACACAGAAACTTTAACAAAGGGCCAAGAATGTTTTGCTCCAGCTACCTCTCTTTCAATCCAATATGTACAGGGACAGTCAGACAGTAGCTTCTCATGGATGCTTAACTGACTACCAACTGGATGAAGTCCCTGTGGTCAGTGTTTCCTTACCCAAAACATGACTTACATTACAAAGCCAGAGGCTCCATACAGAGGTTTGCCTGTGCAGTCCTATGCTGCCTCCTTTTAAATATGATGGGATGGATATAGGATAATTTGGGTGTGTAGTTACACATTAACGCACCACTGAACTCAAAGTCTTGACTATACTAGCATATAGAAAAAAATCTGAGGAGATAAAGCTCCTGGTTTTAGGATTTGTACCTGTGGGAGTACATTTTGTAAAACTACAAATGATTTTATAAATCTGCTTTGTCATTGGTCCTGATAATGGCCAACAGACCAGAAACAGTCTTTAGTTTAAAAATAAAGAAAATTTGTCTTCCTGTCCTGTAAATTGTAAGTCTACCACACAGAAGGTGACACACTTTGCAATCAATATGTCTGATAAATTCCAGGCAGCGGGGATACTTTCAACAAAAGGAGGCCAATTTATTAAGCTGAGGAGATGAAAACTGGGGCTGTCAGAATCGCGGCCCATGTACATCAATCCAGCCTGGTCAGTTGGGGCATGGCACCACCTCATAAACATGTACACTTATAAACACACACAAGGTCACGAAGAAACAAGTGTCAGGGAGTGCACACACGCTTCCACACATGAACACATACACAGAAAAGCCTTACAGAGAAACATTTTCAGTGTTGCTGTTGACCTTTATTTGTCTGATAACATGGTGGCGTTATCACTGTAATACGTCTGAGTGAGAGTGTATGCACTGCGCACAAGAGTGCCTGTGTGTGTGAACAATGTCTCCTTCAGGTGTCTTATCAAACAAAGACTACTCTACTTCAGTAGAGACTCTCCACAGGCTCCTGACCTCTTCTGACCCACTCAGTGCTCAAAATTAACTTGTAAATCCACTTAAATTTACTTGCCCTGAGGGAAATGACAGTGCCTTACTAATACTACTAATTTTATATTTTGCTTAAGCAGAAAAACTATGCATTGAAAGCATTTGAATAGAGTCAACCTAAAAACCTTCAATATATGGATTGTGTTAAAAACAGTTTTCATCTTTATTTAGCTTGTGTACAGTAAATATATATATCAAGTTTACTGGAGCAAAAGTATAGGTGCCAGTGGAAAACTGCACTCAGAAACCTTCCATGTAGACAGTGCACGCAATTAAAATAGCATTTCTCACAATTAACCACAAACTAAAAAACAATAAACAAAGCAGCTATAGACCCCACAATGGGTGCAACAGGCATTTTTTAACGTACAGGTTCAAACCACCTGTCACTTAATGAAACATCATCAATGGAACAAAAAGAGGACAAAACTCTCCTTAACTGACAATAAAAAAGTAAAAAATAGTGCACAGGAACTGAGCTCTGCAGTCGTTGCTGACATTTCAATTTGCATGGAGAGGGGCAACTCCTCAATCTGTTTTGCAGTGATATCAGTCAGAATACCATGTTAAATTAGTGCCACATTTCTTTACATTTCTTTTTCTTTGTGTCTCTCTCCTCATTTCTCTTTTTTTCTGCTTCATGTGCATTTGGACCCTGCAGTTCTTTCTCTTTTTGAATCTTAAAACTCTTGAACCAAAAAAGAAGCCTTCTTGTGCTTTGATCTGATTCTGTGACAGTTTCAGAGAAAGCGCACAATTCTCAATTCACAGTTCTCTAGGTTGACTCCATTAAATGTGCAGTTAGCTATGTTGTCATCATCTAATGATTTCAACATCTGCTAACAAAAGCTAACTCATGTCTTTTACCTGTCAGACAAGTTGAGTTGTCCTTGGCAGTCACCACAGAACACACCACATCTTCCTCTTGTTGTTGATTCATCACTGCAGCTCTTTTAAATTCATGTGATACAGTTGTTGTTTTTTTTCTTCTAAACAACTGTATGTATAATGGTTTTCTAAGTGAATGCATTTAATTGAACAGTTATGAGTTATGAGTGGCACATAATATGAAGACAGTATTATTGTTTTATTCTATACTTTAACTTGTACAGTGTAGGAAGTCAAAATTTATTCGTCTTGCATTAAAAAATTTCACTTACTACAGAAATAATGTCTTAATGTCAACACCTGCCACTTTATTTTATTTAAACTCTCTCTCCTTTTCCAATTCTACCCTCTGTCATTTCCATCCATCATCATTTAATCACTTCATCCTATTTTTACCTCTGCCAGAAGATAATGTTCTCACTTTGGTTTGCTTGTTTTTTTCACTGTTAGCAGCCTACCGCCCACAATTTTGGACAAATTCTACGGATTTTTCTATGAGTTCCTTACAGCAGTGGCTTCAACTGATTACAGTTGTATTTGCAGGAATTTGTAGGAGGTCAAATTAAGGTAAAGTCAAATTCCCCAAATTTGCATTTCTTGACGTTGGGTGAAACTGTATACAATATCATCTCAGTCATATAAAGCTTTAATAAAATAAGATAGGTCAAGGTCACAACAGACAATTCTGGATTGTGGTTCAAATGGGCCGGAGCTCGGTATGGATAACCTAGTATGAGTGCATCCATAATGATATTTTAGGGCGGTATACCGCCCTAAAATTGATTGTTGGACCTTGGCAGAGTCATACAATCTACAATTGACTTCATGTACCTTCTAATCTCTGCCCCCATTTCTGTCTCTCAGAATATTATAATCTCCATTTTCCCGTCCGTCTGTCAGGAGGGTGAAGGGTAAGTGAAGTTCCTTCGGCCCCGGTGGAGTGGCCCTGACACTGTAAGAGTGTATGTGTGTGTGTGGTTGTGTGCGTCACATCACTGCTCATCTCTGGCAGCCTTGCTGGCTGTTCCCCAAGACACAAGCTACAGAAAAAATACACTTTAAATCACTGCATGTATGCACACACACACACACACACTGACACACAATCACACAGACAGGCTTGCTCCCCGACAGCACGTTACTACTGTTAAATGAGCGGTCTGGGGAGTTTTACCAGCAAAGCCCTTGGCTACTCTCACTCTTCTCCTCTTTTACTGTACTCCAGTCAAAACCATGCTGGAAAAATAAACTAGAATCACAACTAGGAGCCTATAATATGTAAGAATGTTCCAAAGTTAAAGAAATGGGTGTCTGCTAACTTAACATACAAGAAGAGGGAATATAAAGACACTATCCAGGGATCCAAAGACCATTTACAGAAAGATATGTACTGGCCTTGTGAAAAAAAAAACAAAAAACACTGATCTGCTCATCACACTAGATGACAGTTTGGATCTAGGAGAAAAAAATGGTAATTTATTAAAAATCTTTCCTCTATCAGTGTGGAAATTTTGAGTTTCAAGAAATATGGATGACCTGCTTCAAAGTTCCATAAGGAGATTGAAACCAGGGGCTTTACGTTTAAATAGCATGAGTCTTCCCCATCCTGCTTCATTTCGTCTCTTAAAATGCCTGAAAGGGATTTCTCAAAACAGTTTGTATCCAGTTTAACATAGCATTAATTATGATTAACTATAATGTCTGCAAATAACATTAAGTAATCCTATTTGCTGACACACCACATGTCAGGACATTTGAATTGTGCTAGATTTTAGAGCAGGAACTATATAGGTGCCAGACTTGTCAGCTACCAACTTAAAACAATTAAAAAACAGTAAAAGGAAAACAAGGGCCTGTAACTAAAAAACAAAACCAAAACAAAACTTGTGATATGTAACAGGTAAGTCTTCACTTTCATACTTTTGACCATTTAAAGGGTCAGAAGCAGTGAAGTAAATGAATATGTTAACCCTTCCCTTCATAAATAACTGGCTTTTAATTACAAATGTTTCAGGTATTTTTTCTAAATTCCTTTAGTTCAGACTGAAAATCAAAAAACAGAGGAACATTGGATGTTTTTCAGCGTCTCACTTTAGTATGATTTTAAAACTGTCACTGCTTCCACATACAGTAGGGTTTTATATCACTCTCCATCCTCTCTGCAGAGAGTGTGGGTACATGCCTACACAACTACATATTTAAAGCAGTGGAATTTCTGGAGAGGGAATCAAACTGTGAAGTTTTAATCATGCTTAAAGAAACCTAAATAGTTAGCCTAAATATTTTGTCTGCATAGTGTCTCAGACTTGGCCACATTTCACCTAATCGAAGAAGTTCATAACCACTGGATGATTACATTTAGCACTTTTGTAGCCAGGAGCTAATAGCTGTGTATGTTTGTGAAATAATGATGACTGTGTAGTTTGTGATCTGTCTACTTATTCAATAATCATGTATATGCTCCAAGTGTGCCATCAGATAAATGAAACAATGAAATATGACAAAGCGGGATTATGCTGCCCAAATGAACAAACAAATGCACTTGCACACATGCACATGAACACACACACACACAGACTATGCATATCACTGACCCCGGGCTGTCAGGGCATCTTGATCTCATCCAGCTCTGCGTCCTTCCCACATTGTTACATCAACTAGGTTAACTGCGGCTAATACAGCACAGCACTGCTGTCCTCACTGTCTGCTCTCATCGTCCTAAGAATCTATCTCTCTTACCTATGAATCTTTCTATCCTTATTTATTATCCTTATTTGTTGTCATAAGGTAGCGCTCATCAGCCTAAGACATTCCTTGGCCTATGGAGATGCAGAATTCCTACATGCAAAATAATCTGTGGGACAGCTAAGGGGACATCTCTTCTGTTTTAATGGTGCAGTCCGCCATATTGGGCTCCATCTAAGCCAGGGGTGGGCAAACTTTTTGGCTCAGGGGCCACATTGATTTTTAAAATTTGACAGACGGGCTGGGCCAGCAACAGAAGCATACATATCAAACATAAACATAAAAAAGGCATTACAGTGTTAATACTTATTCACTTTTAGTGGGAACAGTGTTGTTGATCACCCTTTTTTACCAGTGCATCAAAGTCTGGTGTTAGTTTCGTTGTGGCAGTTCTCAGAACAGATTTGAGGTGTTCATCACTCAACTGGGATCTGTGGGGTGCTTTGTTGGTTGGTGTTCATCACACTCAAAGTCTGTTCACACACATACGTAGACCCAAACAACACCAGCATCCTTTGTGCCATCTTCTGGATGTTTGGAAATTTGGCTAAAGCTCATCCAGTTTAAAAGAGTTGAACTTGTCCTTTAAGATGGTGTAACATTGGAGATCAATCAGTTCCAACTGCAACTGCTGTGGCCCGTTTCATTGTCTTGTGTGAAGGGACATGACACCAGCTGAAGTGACGTAAATTTTTCCAAAATCAGAGAACCGACGGCAGAATTCTCCATGCATGTCGTCTAGTGATATCCTGTATTTTTTCACATGTCAAGGGGCCTCTTTCAGCGTAGCCAGTGTGGGGAAATGAGCGAATGACTT
>KV751341.1:5988295-6024702 GCA_001698575.1 Mola mola | reverse complement strand
TCAGTTTCTTCAAGAAACTTAATAAAGTGATGATGCTGAAGTCCACTCGCTTGAATAAAGTTAACGAGTTTTACAACTGGCTTCACTACGTGGTCAAGTTGCAATACGGATTTACACAGTGCTTCCTGTTGGATTATGCAGTGTAAGAAAATTACCTCCTGCTCAGGGTTGTCCTCTTTCACAATCTCCTGGATTCTTTTGAGCAACCAGACGTTTTTTCCAGTCAGATTTGGCGATCCATCTGTGGTAACATTGGCGAGCGTACTCCAAGGTAGCTTGTGCCTCTTGATAACCCCCAACACGCTGTCATACAAGTCCTCTCCCCGTGTTTTCCCCTTTAGGGATTCCATGGCCAAAAACTCCTCCGTTATCTCAAAATTGTCATTAATCCCTCTGATAAAAAAATTAAAAACTGAGCTTTTATGTCATTACTTTCGTCCAGTGTCAAGGAATATAATGTAAATGACCCCGCTTTTTAGTTTAGCTAAGTCTTCGTCAATTAGCTCAACGCGACGAGTCACTGTTCTACATGATAAGCTAATTTTTTCAAATTTGTTCTTGCTCTCAGGACACAAGATACCTGATGTCTCTATCATGCACTCTTTGAGAAACTCCCCTTTGGAAAACGGATTATGTCTCTATCATGCACTCTTTGAGAAACTCCCCTTTGGAAAAAGGATTACTGGTCTTTGCTAATTTGAATGCCAACAAATAACTTGCCTTTGTGCTTGATTCTTAGATGGCAGTTGGTCAGATAAAGGTGTTTTGCTGAGCCTGCAAACTAGCTGCCAACCTCTGAGTGGTAGCCATCCGTTCTTGCATGAAAAAGTATTTAGTTGTCCATTCCTTATTAAATACTCGGCACTCACTGTCGACTTTTTTTTCTTTGGCCCACTCATTGTTGTAGATGGGTTCAGAGCAGTAGCAGAATAATAACAGAGTAGCCCGGGTTCCGCAAAATCAAGTCAATGTATCACTGTGCCTAATGCGCCACCTGGTGGAACGCCAGGCATTACAGGACAAGGTCAAATGAATGCAGTCATAATTATGATATGATTTCATTTGGGCAATTCTGTACCAATCTTCGGCGGGCCGGATTTAGAAGACCAACGGCTGGATGTGGCCCACGGGCCGTAGTTTGTCCACCCCTGATCTAAGTCAAATAAATGGGGATAGAATCATCACTGACTGAGAGACTTTTCCCAGATATAATGTTTGCAGCAAATCCACAGTGCTATCGTTAAGCTTTTGTATGTAGTTTATCCATTCCACCTTTTTCTATACAGACATAGTTCTAATAGCTCTCTCAATCGTGATTGCACTCATATCCGAGGAATGGTGGGTAGCATTAAGGACCTTGGCAAAGGCTTCAAGGTATGACAGTCCTAATCATGACTCCCAGAAGAGAACAATTCTATCCAACTAACGGCCAATAACATGCCTCTGCACAACAACAATCTCCTGTCAGGTATTATTACAGCTGAGATGAGTAGGCATGAGGCTCAACATGAGCAGCGACCAGATAGGGATTGGTAGCGACACCAGAGGAGCCAAACCCCAGCTACTGGTGGACAGGGCAGTCTCTAGAGACTGTAAGACTAGGAAAACCAACCTGTGCATTGCCTGGATTGACTACAAGAAAGCCTACCACTCAATGGCACATGCATGGATACAGGAGTGCTTGAAGCAATACAAGATCAACAGGACACTAAGAGCCTTCATCAAAAACTTGATGGGGCCATGGAAGACTAATCTGGAAGCCAATTCAAGGCCAATTGCCCAAGTTAGCATCAAGTGCGGCATATACCAAGGAGATGCCCTATTCCCTCTGTTGTTCTGCATTGGCCTGAACCCCCTCAGCCAGATCATCACAAAGAGTGGCTTCAGATACCGGTTCGGAAAAGGAACAATGATCAGCCACCTCCTCTACATGGATGACATCAAGCTGTACACGAAGAGTGAGCGAGACACTGAGTCACTGATTCACTGATTCACATCACCAGGATCTACAGCAAGGACATTGACATGTAATTCAGGCTAGATAAGTGTAGCCGAATGATATCAAAGAGAAGCAAGATGATCACAGCTGAAGGGGTTGAATTACCAAAATGCAATATAGCCAATGTTCAGGACAGCTACAAATACCTTGGGATCCTGCAGGCAAATGGAAAGAGAGTGAAGTAAGTGAATGCCTCAGGCAGCAGAAACCCAGTGAAGAGGAGGCAGAACAGAGTGGCTACTATAGTATACAGGAACATCCGCGACGAGTATGGGCTGGAGGTTCCAGGATCAAAGTGAACAAAACCTCCCAAGGTGACTGAGAACAACCACGTTAAGATCATGTGGGACTTCCAGATGCAGACCAATAAGATGGTGGTGGCTAATCAACCGGTTATCGTTTTGGTCGAACTACAGGAGAAGAAGGCGGTAGTGATAGATGTCACAATCCCAACTGATAGCAACATTAGGAAGAAGGAACACAAGAGACTCGAGAAATACCAAGGGCAGAAAGAAGCACTGGAGAGGATGTGGGGAGTAAAGGTGTCAGTGGTACCCTCGGTGATAGGACAACTCGGGGCTGTAACCCCCAAGCTGGGAAAGTGTCTCCAACAAATCCCAGGAATAACACCTGAGATCTCTGTCCAGAAGAAGGCAATCCTAGGAACAGCTAAAATACAGAGCAGGACCCTCAGGCTCCAAGGCCTCTGATAGAGGACCAGAGCTTGAAGGACACACAAGACTGTGTGTGTGTGTGTGTGTGTGTGTGTGTGTGTGTGTATATATATATATACACACACATATATATACTGTATATGTATACTGTATATCTCCCATTGGTTCTATAAGGTCGCCTACATGTAGATACTTCGGAATGGTAACTTTTGTTTCTATGTCATTATGCCCCACCCCCTAAAATAATCATTGGTACCTTAGGGTGTCTATGTAGAAAACCCAGGCAGTCAGAACTTACATTGGTGGATTGGACGATTCAAGCAGAAATCTTCAATCATGATTTTGACTACTTATTTTAGTTGTGATGTGTGTGCTGGTACATAAACAGAACCTTATGTACATGTTTACGAGATTAAAAGGATGATTTCCATCAGATGTTACTTTAAGATATATGATTAAGATATATTCTTGTGTTTACAAAACACAATAAGCAAGCAAGGCAAGCAATCACAAAGGTGTAGAATCAACAATGTAATCTAACAAGTCCTACACTTTCAAATGTAAACAAAATAAAGTGAACTAAGCACACACACTCCTGAGGCATCATCCTTAGCATCAGATGTACTGTATATGCTACCATGGTGAGGCATTTTAAAAAAAAAAAGTCCTTACCTGAAGCATTTTTCAGGTCGCCGTTGGAGTCCACGGTAGTATACATGACATATGGTCCTGGCTGGTTAACACCAAAAGGCTGCAAAAAAAAGTACAATTTTGGGACATTTTTCAAGTACATTTTCACATCAGCATTGTTTCAGTGAGGGCGAAACAGGCAGGGAGGAATAAAAAACAGAGAGATGGACAGGCTTGTTGTCACGACCGTGACCTTGAGCAGTTTTTGAGTTTCGTTATCACTCGGTGACACAGTGTACGTCTGATTTAGCTTGCCTGACTCTGACTGAGCATAAATGAGTGTGACAGCTGCGTTGTTTGTGTTCCCGTGTGGGCGGATGCAGAGGGGTTGTCTTATCTCTTCATTATGGATAGATGACAACGAATGAACAGACCTGTCGAGCCACCCGTCGCTGTACATTGGCTAATCATGGGCCCCTTACGCATGCACACGCGCATGCTGCAACAGTGACTGGGCCCTTTATGCTGTGACACTGAGTTGTTGGGTGAGGGAAGAATAGAAATAAGGTTAAAAAAAAAAGTAAGAGATGAGCTGAGAAAGCCACAGAGGAGCAGATTAGTGGGCTCAAAGAAAGACAGAGGAAGGGAAGTGTGACTAAGAAGAAGAGGAGCTGGAGAGTGAAATGAAAAGATAGAGGTGGTGATGGATGGGAGAGGAGAGGAGTAAAAACAGCTGCAAGCTCCACTCTTCTGCAGCATTCATCAAACCTTTCAGTTAGAAAACAAGCGGGTGGAAGAGTAGACAGAACACAAAAACAACTCACAAACCGGCAAGCCTCTTGTTGATGTCAAAGCTGACGTGTTTTACAAAGGGCCTTTCGACTGGTGAGAGGTTGTCTAAGGAGTAATGCTTGGCCGTTGTCACATTTACCTCTCCACCTACATGTGATTATCCAACATGTACTCAGTGCGATACAAGAAAAGAGCTTAAAGTCATCTGTCCAATACTGTGATGGCTTCATTTAACTATAAATGCAAAATTCATTTATAGTTTAAGATATGGTGCGTTTGACCTTTTTTAACCCCTTTAAACCAAGATGTTAACATGGGTCACATCAGGGTGGCTAATGGGGAGCTCAGTTTCATGACTTGCTGTTTCGGGGGTCACATAGTAAATGATCCTTTGCCAGGAGAAACGCCTGTCTGGTCTGTTCTTAAAAATTACATTTAGTCATGAAACACACAGAATGACACAGAATATGACAGGCCAAAGTCCAATGACTCCATGGGCGAATTTTAAAATAAACATACAATAAAAACCAGTGTTATGGCAGGAAAAGAAAAAGAAAGGAATATGGGTAAAAGACTCGATTTGGTACATGTGGGCAGCACAGATTATCGGTTCTATGAAGGCATGCAATGTCTCGTTTGTTTATGTTGTATTCCTGTTGCGTCTTTTTACTTCAAATACTGTCTATGATTTTTCTTCCCCCGTTCTCATTGCTCTTATTGGCTGTTGTTGCCGATTTATTCCAATATTTATTCTGCAAGGAAACTACTTTGAGGCAGCAATGTGTTGGTGATCCTCCAGAGATACATTTTTGAAGAGTTTACACACAGTAATGGGTAAGTGCTGATTAACAACCGATGTCGCTGAAATCTAAGGGTTTTGTTGGCAAACTACATCTGCAGCAAGGGTGCCCCCCAGGGGACTGTCCTGGCCCCTTCCTCTTCACCTTCTACACTGCAGACTTCAGACACAACACCGCCAGCTGTGTTCTGCAGAAGTTCTCGGATGATTGTGCGATCGTTGGCCTGATCATGGATAACGACGACTTTGAGTAAGGAGACTTGACGCAGAGCTTTGTTGACTGGTGTCAGCAGAACCACCTCCTGATAAACGTGGGGAAAACAAAGGAGATGGTGGTGGACTTCTGCAGATGCTGGCCTGCCCTCCCCTCACCGGTGAACATTCAGGGAATGGACAGTGAGTTATCGGACTCTTATAAGTACCTGGGTGTTCACCTGAACAAAAAACTGGACTTGACTCATAACTCAGACGCACTGTACAGGATGGTTCAGAGCAGGCTCTACCTCCTGAGGAGACTGCGGTCTTTGGAAGTGAACGGGGCACTCCTTAGGAACTTCTATGACTCTGTGGTGGTATAAACCATCTTCTACAGTTTGGTCTGCTGGAGCAGAATCATCACGGAGAGTGAAAGGAAGAACAACAAAGTCATGAGGAAGTCCAGCTCTGTCCTGTACTGTCCTTTGGACTCTGTGGGGAAGGTTGGGGACAGAAAGGTGCCAGCAAAGCTGGCATCCATCCTGGACAATCATACCCACCCCCAGCAGGAACCCCTGTCTGCCAAGTAATAAGCCAGGTAATGTGACAGACATTGGGTTCCTTACACACCTTTCACACTTCAGACTTTCACAAATTTACAATAGTAATATTATCAAGGTATAATTAAAAAATCATTAAGAAAATGCTATCAGTTAACGTTATCTTTTGTTTTGCTTCATGTGTGTTTTGTCTCTTTTTGGTAACCGACTTACACTCAAGATAGGAGTGTAGCGAGGTGGAAAGCAAGCCTTTAACAATAACTATACAATACTGTACAAACACAACAATTTAACTGCACAAAAGGCAAAAAGGTAACTGGATGAATTGATAAAAGATCCACAAGGCCAGACATCTGCCCTAATTTTTATGCTCATGACACTTAAAGGGCAGATCAGAGCCACTGTGAAAAAAGAACTTAAAATTGTTGCCCCAGGTCTGACTCCTTGGATAACTTAACTTACTTGTCAGCAGAGGCTGAACTACACACAGTAACCTATTGTAACAGGCTGTGGCTCAGATGGTAGAGTGGTAGTCCAGTGATCGAAAGGTTTCTTGCTCACTCCCAGACCCTGCAGTCAACATGTCGAAGTGTCCTTGAGCAAGACACCAAACCCCAAATTGCTCCTGATGCTGTGCCATCAGTGTATGAGTGTGCATGAATGATTAACGCTCCTGATGAGCAGGTAGCACTCTGTGAGGTGTTCTACCTGTGGGAGTGACCACTGGGTCACTCCCACCAGTGTATGAACGTGTGTGTGAATGGATTATCAAAAAATAACCTGTAATGTAAAAAGCTTTTTGAGAGGTCAGAATGCGCTATATAAATACAGGTTACTATATAATAAAAATAAATTGTACGGCAAAGACCCTAAATAACAAAAATCATTTAGAGAGAAGAGCATTAGGTAGAGTACAGTTGTGGAAAAAAGGTGTTATTTTATCACATAAAAACAAGCCTTAATTTTTGTGCATTTGTAAATTAGATACTTTATATATAAACAGGAGCTTCTACTGCCATACAGCACAAAAACACGTCATTTACTCAAACCCCCGTCCCTAATTCCTGAATATAAAGTTGATTCTCCCCAGATAGAGTAGGTTTGGCCAGTAGTGGGAATATTCCATCCTCTCTCTCTCTTCCTGCTTAAAAAGTGCTGAGCACATGCTCTTGAGGCGAGCATGGAAATATATTGTAAAAAAAGAATACAGTACATAGACACATCAGGCCAGACTGAACAGTTAATTAATGATTTCAGCACAGATTTTTAATATTGAAGTGAACAAACAAAGAGAGATTACCTTGACACCTTCTGGACAGTCATTGGAGCAGAGTCCGCTGAGCACTGATGACGACACAGAAGCCAGGGAGTTAGACAAGTTATTCAGCGTGTGTTCCATGTCCATCATAGTAACATACTCTGCTGTATCAAACAGGAAGCGGGTCAAACTTGTACAAAAAATAGATTCTTATGATTTACAGTCAAAACAAAAAAATTAAATCCATATTACTTGTGCTTATGTGATCCTCAAATTCAAAGTAAATTTCATACAATTTAATCATTCCTTCTATGTGCTAAATGATTGTGGACGAGACCCATAAGTGAAGGGGGGTGGGTTAGGGATAAAATTTGCAGCAATGAAAAACACAAAAAATAATTGTGCAAAACTATCAATGCTGCATGTATATGAGTGTGCAAGGAGAGCATTTTACAATTTGTGTGTACAAGTGGAGCGAAGAACAAAAGCAGCTGAATTGCTCATCAGTCATTAGAGAAGTGACTTTATTAGCATACTAATAGGGTCCTGGGTCTAGGTTCTCTTGATTTGCCTGATGGAGTCATGCTGAAGCCCAATATACTGTTAATAAGGTCTGCAGCAAGTGCTGTAGTAAACAGCAGCCAAACTCAGTGCAGCTATTGAAATGGAAGACTGTAGTGCCCTTGGCTTAGTCTACTGCACAGACAGTGGGCGGATGAAGCCTTGCTATTGGATTGTGCTTTGTTAACCCATCCACAAACATGATAATCACTATCAACATTCCTGTACATAATAACCTTGAGAACCCATCTGAATGTGAGCACTGTAGTTATTTAATTAAGGAATTTCCTTAAAATGGCTTTCTGTGCTGTAATGGGGAACAATGGTGGGTGACCCTGAATGTTACATCACTCTTATACTTTTGACAAACTGCTGAATGTTCCCTGTTACATGATTTCTATTTCGCCATTTCTTCAGGCATAGTTCATTGTCTGTAACTCACTAAAGGCAAGCATTAGGTCACATTTAGAGAACAGGTATACTAACCCCAAAAGTCTTTCCTTGGTATTTAAGAAGAAAAAAATCCCTGTGCACCACACAGATTTGCAAAAATAAATGTGGCTAATGCTGGATTATATTATGCTTAAATAATTTATCTACATGGATGGTGATAATAGGAACAAAGTAAATGGCAACTATCTACTGCTCAATACAAGTTTGTAGCCTCATATAGAAAAAATATTCCTATTTTTCTATCATCATTGTGTGGCATTTGCTACCCTGTACTACATGCTGCAAATAAACACCACAGACACCTGCTGTTGTCCTAAACAGCTACCTGGCATTCTGCTGTTCACCGGGCTGAGCTATCCCAGCCCTGACAGTCATGGTTAACAACTGGTAATATGAATATTACCAGGGGGGCTGTGGCATAATTTTCTCCACAGGATGCTTGGACTGATAGTTTACATGGTAACGTTTGAGTTTTTAGGCCCCCAAAACACTGTAATCATGTAAAGGAATGACAAAAACACAGCAACAGTTTACTGTTTTCTGTTTAATTTGTTGGACACCATGGTTCACCATGGTTCATTCTTCAATACTGTTAAGAATACTATTATGCATAAACGAATAAATCTCATGAAAGGTTTAAATACAGTAGCTCTAAAAGGCTATTCACACAGTGTTTTCTCAAGGATCAAATGTGCTTTGGTATTTGCAGATTTGTCAGTTCACAACATCCACGACAGACGCAGGTGTCAACACAGCCACACAGCTGGGGGATCACAGCATTTTTCACGAGTGCCACAACAAAGGTAACATTTGTCATTGGGCTAAATTTTTTCAAGAATGTTTGGCAATTTTATATTCTGGTGAGTGCCCTGTACTTCATCTACAAGACAGCTTTTGTTTTTTCCTCAAACTCAAGAATGTTACTCTGACAATGCAGCTGCAGGTGCAAACACTTTAGATAAATGATTACTGCTGTAAATAATACAATTTTAATGCACCTAATATATACAAAGATGTTGGAAAGAATTTAGAAAGTCAGATGATGTAATATAGAGACCAGCTGCAAATCAGGATTATGTCGACGAAGTGCATGAATGGGTGACAGACTGATTCTCATCTGAGAGAACGGGGTTCATACCAAAATGTAAATGTATTATTTTCAAACACACCCACAGTTTACTTATATATTTCTTCTTCTTTTGAATTATAAAATAACTCTTTATGCTTCATATAGAAGCAACAGGTACAGGTTAAAAAAAAAAAAGAAAAAAAAAAAGTAAAGCTATTAACTGCCATTAACTGAGAATGGACATTTATTGTGCCCCTGATCTCTTCACTTCCATCTTGCCCTACATCAGGTAAAATGTTCAATTTGTTCTAAGATGGTATTGTATACACTGGCATGTTGGCATTCCAGTGATAGCTTTTAGCTCAAAGCACCACAAACCTAGTAAAAAACACAATGTTAGCACTGGATGATTCAAACAAAGTGTGACTAATTATGCCAATATTGTACAAATGGATAGTAATAAATGGTTTGACTGCATTGCACCATTTCCTTTTATTCTGATCCCTCTTCTTGGTAACTCTCTGCCATTACTTTGTGTGAATAAACAAGTTGGTTTTCTTTTAAAGCTTTAATTTAAAAACAAATGACATGCGTGTGGTAAAAGCAAATAATTTCTTTGAAGTCTACAAGTTTATTAAGCATGTGCCTAGAGTGGTATTCTAATGGAGAAAACATCAAATACAAAAACGTGTTCCTTGACCCTTAACTAACCACACTGCATATCAGCTCCATATATCTTTGTAAAACAGGTTTTGGTAAGAAATTAAATGTTATCAGTAAAAAGAATGCTTTAATCTTACATTAAGGGCTAGGGGTGGGCAATATAACATTGAAGTTATATCACCACATTTCAGGAAAATTTGTGATAATGCTACTTACGACAGTATCAAAAAAATAATTTTTTTAAGGAGCAGCATTTATAAGAATAAAGTGCATTGACAGTTTCCATCCTTTTCCAGTGCGCTGATGACGACTTTATCTATGATGCATCATCTATTACATGGTCGTAGCAGCGGCAGCCGCATTATAATAACACAGCAGTCTACTACAGGGACATAGCAAAGATCAAATAAACATAAAATGTAGGTTGTGTTTCTGCCTTGTAACTCTTAACCAAAATGTATAACATAAAATTGAATTAAAACTAAGGGTAGTAGATACATTTTATGTAACTTCAGGGGCATCCACAACATCAATCACAATTTAGACATACATTTATCAGTAGTTTTCATCCATCGTTTGCTCTTTATATCATAAGGAGTGAAACTTGTGAGTTCTCCAACTGCTCAGCTGAATCATGCGTTGTTTATTTTAGGGCTGTGCATCTATCTCCTCATTAGATGTCTTCAATGTCTGTTTTTACATGACTGTGTGTTATTGAATTTTGACATTTTTAGCAAAAACCCCTTCCACATGATTGAATTAGCTCCCTTTGTAGGTCCAAGTTCTTGGTCAGAGCCTGATAAGGATTATCTGGTTTCAGCCATGCTTGTGCTTGTATTGTATTGTTTTGTAAAGGAAAAAATTGCATTGTATTGTATTGACATGCTGTGGGCCACATTTCAACACATGTGCGAGTCAATATGTCAACAAACAGCTATATCACTTGTATCGTAATATGGCACTTTTTTATATTATTATTGTGAATGATATTGCACTTCCCTACTTTGCAACATGAATACTGCAAGATGTATGAGTCTAGTACATCAAAACAGGCCTTCAGTGACACCATTCATTAGACTGTAAAAATGTACACTATGCTTTTATATTTGTGACTCCCTGGGGTAATGTGTGAAAGAGAAACATGGAAATACAGATGACTTCACTTGAAGTCAAGTTCTTGAATAAGTTGAGTAAAGTTGAGTAATACTGAAAACAACTAAAAGTCATAGGTTATTTGGCTGTGAAAAGGTCAAAGCCTTGAGAAGTGCCATTGGAAATCAGGCCAAGTTACACCAAATTGGTCACAAACAGTGCTGTGTATAATTACACTGCTCATCAACTCTAAGGGCACATCTACACATCACAGGCTTTGGAGGAAAGTAATCTACAAAGGACACAGATGATCAATAAATCACAGGTGTCACATTATCCATTGGTCCTTTGAGTTTTATGCTGTTTGGGCTCAGGCAACAGGGACCACTGTCACTGACACTGTACATCAATAAATGCAGATGGATTAAGTTTGGTTTTTTTTAAGTTATTTTCATCCCCCTAGAGCCAAGTGCAGTCCAGTTCATTTTTGCAGGATACAAAACATTGCTGATGATTGTAAAATAACCAATTTAATTTGAACAATTTTCTATAACAGTTCTAAAGAATCAGGAATGTGTAAAAATGGAATTCCCAAAGGAGTTAAGATGCAACCAGGGTAAGATATGCAACATTACAAAAATTACAAAACATCATGGGGAAAAGAACAATAGTGGTGCATGGCAGAATCAAGAGGAATGAACTGTCATACACACATTCAACACCAGTTTTCTATATTTCAAAAATTGATTGTCAGGAAACTTTCTGGGAAACAAGTGAGACAAGGTGTTTGCTGTCAATTCACAGGGGTACATTAGAGGGAAACTGATGTGTGGAGCAATCAGTGTTCAGTGATTGAAAACAAAATGTCAGATTTTTGTGGCATTTTAATTTCCAGTGTAGATGTAATAAAACCAAATTACACTTGACACCCCATGGAAATAGCAGTGACAGTGCCCTTGACCCATGTCAAAGTCTTGTTCTCCTTTTTCATTTCCAGTCAAATGTGGGAAACCCAACAATGTCAAAACCAAGGAAGAGGCACTTTCAGTTGGAAGTCTTCAGATAACCACAAAAACCTTTTGTAAACCAGGTGTGGCAATGGGACAATTTATAATTTCAATCAGTGAGATTGGACACATGCGACACATAAGGAATTCCGTGACCGATTTCACTGATGCATGCAGAGAAAGAGACAAGCAAAAGACAGGGGATGCATGAATGCATAAGTCCTTCACCATTCTATGGTTAGGCAATTGCTCTAGGAAGTGGATGAGTCTCTGTCCGCATGGTTATTTGTGTGTCTGTGCAGAAAAGACACTACTCTTATGAGAGAGAGGAAGCTCAAATCTGGTTGCGTCTTCTGCGAGGCCCCTTCTTCACATTTCAATCTTTGGTTGACATGCAAAAAGAACAGCTCCACCATGGCCAAAAAAAGATCCATGGAATGTCTCTCATACATCCTGTTGGGAATAGATTTTGTCTCTTGCCAATACAACAGTCTTTTTCATTCTCACACACACACACACACACACACACACAGTATAGCACAGCTGATACGGCCTCTGTGGTGCTGAGCTCGCCTATTTTCTAAAGCCGTATTAAGACTGATGGTAGCTCCATCAGAGGACTAACCTAATCAAGTGGAGGATGAACTGGTCTGTGTACTCTTCGTCTCTCCCTCCATGTTTGTTTTCATCATTGTGAAAATGATCTTGCCAGTATCAGTGTGCACAAATGTGTGTGGTCTTTAATTTATTTTTTTTATTTGGTTTAGTGTGGTTTTAAAGGGACAACTTGGAAAATATGGCCAGAATTTGAAGGGTTCAGCCCATTATCAGAATTACTGCCAACTGCTGCTCACTATGCTGTTTTTAGCCAAGGAGATAGCTAGTGTCTCTGTAACTGACGGCAGTCTGCCTGGACTGTGATGTTTGATCAGGGGAAGAGTGACCATGAGCAATGGTACTGAACTGCTCATCTGGGCTCCGCAGGCCAGCAAACACAGACTAGACAGCTAGACTGGGAAAGGCCAATTTGACAACATGGGATACAGTAAAAAATGATCTATACAAAAAATAAAAAACAACTATGAGGAATATCTATAAAGAAAAAAATATGTATACAACATAACCACATACTACATGACAACCGTTTTTGATATTAAGGTAATGACATTCGTGATTTCTTGATCTACCCTATACCTACTGCAAATTGCAAAAAAACACAAATTTGTTGGAGATTTGTCTTTGGCTTTCATTGCCAACCTTGCCAATACTCTTGCTGTACTGTTCCCTATGGTTCTTCTGTAGGTGGTAGAAAAGTAATAGTCTGCCGTGTTTGACTGTGTCATTGGAACCAGTCTGCAGCTTAGTTTACAAATACTGTTTTCTGGTTTGCCTTAGTCTTTCTGAATCCAAAGTATGACCAAATGACAGAAGTAAGTTGTTTTTTGGGATAAGTTTGTCATCATCTTCTCTTGGTTCAGCTTGGGATGGGTGTTGTTCTGTCTTGGATTGTTGTGGGGCATTTCCAGTGCCTTGCTTCCACATGTCTTTTGGTTTTTACTTGAGACTACATGTAGTGAAAGTAAAAAGCTACTGTAAGTCAGGTCACAGATACTAGTTTGTAAGAGTGGCAATAATAATAAAAATATCTATTGGTAGACATTTTTCTCTTGTCCCATGATAAATATCATCATCTCATCCAGTCCTAGTTCCAATGTGGGTCCTGACTTAGACATGGCAGGTGTCTACATGAGAAAAATAAATCATGAATCATGCACAGATTGTTGCAATAGAGAGAGTAAATTAAAAGCATTTTTCCAGGTGGAAAAATTGATCAGGAAGCTATGTTCTAATGTTCTGATTTAATGGTTAAAATAGCTCTAATCTAAAGTGGACACTAAAATTATGTTTTTTTCTGCGTAGTACAACTGTTAGGATTAGTTTGAAGCTGAAAAAAAAATTATTTTTTAGTATAACTGTGGAGAAAAAAATGTTCAATATTCCTTCCATTGCAGAGAAGATAATTATATACATACAGTGATTTGTAAAAAGAATCATCCCCCAAGAATGTATCAATTGGCCTCTGTAAGATTTACTTATGTGGTGCATTTTAATTACCTGCGTATTTTTTCTTATTCAGCCAGTTAAACAGATGCTGTCAGAGCTATGGATTTTAAAATGTATGGGATACTTTTGTTCCTGAACCAGTGAGGAAACATTTGCATGGTTTAAGGAAACAGCTCACAGTAGGGGTTTGTGGCTACTTTACTGATAAGCACAGAGGAGGTTCTATGATCAGATGTACTCTGCTAATCAATATGTCGGGTCATGTGTTAGTGACTGCTCAACAACAGCTTCCAATCAGTTACAATTTCAGATTGAACAGATGGGTCACGCTGATGGCTTTGGATGGAATTCATTTCTTTGCAACATGGTGGCCTGCAATTATTTACCTAAGTGCTACTAATCCATGCTGCCAATGTGTGGTCTGAGAGCCATTTCTCACCTCTTTAAACTAATTCATTGATGGCTTAGTGTTATTACTGAGATAACACTAGAGATGCAATACCTGGGTTGTTGGATACAAGTTTCAGAAATGAGCAGCGAAGAGTACTTCCTTAAACTCATCCATGGATTTGTGTTCTTCAGAGAGATGATGTATTTACTGCTTCTGTACAACAATACCTGTCAGTCAAAGCCTGCCAGGTTTACAGTAAATGAATCAACAAAATTTGCTGTGTTGTTTTAGGCTGAGGTGTTGACATTACCTATTAATAATCTACCGGCTGTAATTTCACTTGCAATTTAATACATCATTCAAAAACTTAATATTTAAAGCTACATATAAAATATACAGTATAATTTGAATACCACCTACCTGCTGACCTATCCTTTTTTTATGAGCAAGTGAGCAAATAGGGAGAGTAGGGAATCAACAGCACATTTTCTCAGCTTTTTCTCATGATCTCAAACAATTTATGTGGATTAATTGCCAGAAACAATGTAGGAGCCCGTCCTGACAACATCTATGACAAAACACTTTGCTGTTTAGTACACTTAGATACGCAAATACTGAAATAACACGGCTGGATATTTCATACACAGATAATAAATGTGAACACCTCATTTTCTACCCAAAAGTTTGATTTTCATAAAGCACAGACGTAACGTCATGGAAAATTAATTTCTGTAATTGCACCTAAGAGTGAACAATTTCATCCACCTATGAAATAGCAGATGTTGGCTGATATTTAATTTTCAGCTTTACGTCACTTTCTTATGTTCATGCATGTTGTCAAAAATTTGTCTGTGTCAGCAACGTTTCTGCATTAGCAACTTTGCTGGTGGAAAACCAGATAAATAGTACTTGTTAAACTCTAACTGAGACACCCACACAGGTTCCAAACAAGTTGAGATCATCCAAATGGAGCCTCAGTGGAGAGTAAAAAGTAACTACAGGTAACTGCATTAACCACATGCACATTGTGTAAGGCCAATGTCTCACATAACACACACATACATCTGTAATGGGGGAAATTCAATGGGCAGCCCTTGACAGGGGAATATGATGTGCTGTGATAGCATAGTTGTCACGAGTGTTAAGTTGATGAAAGTGAAGCAGACGCACACTGTACGAGCAAGCACACTGACACTCAAATGCAACAATGTGACGGCTGAGCGGCGTTTGCTTCAGGATGCTCATTGCCTCTCATTGTCCTGAGGCTGCTTCTGCTGACTGCAGGGCTGTGCATCCATGCACACAAGCACACACACAAGCGCACACACACACACACACACACACACACTCACACACACACACACACACATAGTCTTAAATAAGAACAACAACTTCAGAAATGACCACCTGCTTGTGGCATATCAATCCTTGATAGTTGACGTACACAGTATTGTTATATGATGAGGTGTGTACTGCATGTGTATGAACACAGTTACAGATTCTGGAGATTTGTCTAGTAAATAAAAATCCTATGTAGTGTAGCGTTACTTACAAAAGCTCTGCAATTATAAAGCATGTTTAATTGAAGATTTGTCACTTTACACACAAAATGTCTCCTACAAAGCAGTGTTCCTCATGTGAAACTTAATGAGATCTAAAACTAGATCCCTATTTGGTCCCCTGGGACATACTTAAATAGCTGCTAAAAGTGTAAGGAAAACAAGGCACTGTACCACCATGGATATTGAAATCCTAATGAAATCCTTCTCTGCTCAGCCATGTACAGTCACTGTCCCTGAATAGCTGCTGGTAGATTATACTGTGTTTCTCGTTCAGGAGCACTACAAATGAAATGTGATCACCATTTTAATTTGCACTGTCAATTAGGATAAAATTAAAGATCCTCACAAAGGCCGTTTAGAGTTTTTCACGCTGCACTGACAAAGACTAAAAAAAACTGTGGATGCAAGAAGCTATTCATGGTGGGTCCCCTTAAAAAGTATCTCTGCTAATTAGTGACAAAAAATCAAATGCTCTCAGAAAGTTTCTGCAAATGTAGAGCGTATAAAAACAGCATATTTTGTAAATGATCCATTACATAGCTGTATAAGAGAGAGTTGAACACGATATGATGACAGTCTGCTTGCCTCGATCGCTCGCTCAATAAGGCAGATGTTATCTTCACAAAATCCAGCCTACAAATATTTTCTTTGCATGTTGTGTTAAACCTCAGCATGACAATGACGCAAGAGTAAAACAAATTCCCAAGCGACATGATTAGCCTTCTGAGCCAAAAACAATTTGAAATGAGCCACTTGATAAAACCTTTAGAGTCATGACATTTTAAGTCTGACATTTTTTTTTTACAAAAGGTTCAGTGAGACAATGTCCCATTGGCCTGCTGTATGATAAAATACCATCTTTACACCATATTAAGGTTAAGGTTTTCTTGTTTTTGGTCAGAATCCACAAAAGCTGAAATTATAAAGTAGAAATAAAAAAGGAGTGCCAGGGTTGACCTATATCTGCTATCTGGCTTATAGTCATGCAGTCGAAAAATGTACACAATTTACAATTTGGAATAGATGCTATACTTAAAAAAACACAATATGAATCAATGCTGCTGTAGCTGATGAATAAAATAGCTGTGATGTGTAGCATACTGCATTGTTTGTATTCACATTTGCAGTCAGAACCATTACCACTTCTGTCGACATAAGCTGCTGCTGGATGCTATTTTGACAAAAATGGGAGCAGGTGCTCCAACTCAGCTGACTTTGTGTGTGGTAGCATACACGGAAAAAAGTATTCACACCAATCTGTATATCCAGCTTCCAGTTAAACCCTCTCCCGGACGACAGAGCCATGCTGAAAGATTCCATATAAATCTCCTCATTGTCATTGAATGAAATAAAAAGTGGGAATGAAAGACAGATCTGACTGATAGTCAGAGAAAGGAAGAGGGAGGACAGGAAACAAGACTTATATGGGGGACAAAGGGTAAGTGAAGGCAAGGGTGAGGGCATAAGGAGAAGTGAAAGCAAGATGAAAGATAAAAATTAACGGACGGTGGAGAGGGTTTGAGTGGAAGAAATGAAAGGTGAAGAAATGATGGGAAGGAAACAGAAAAGAGGATCAAATGTGGAAAGACCAAGAAAAGTGCTGGTGGTAAATGAGAAGAAGAGATGAAGGGGGAGGTGAAGAGTGGAGAGAGGACAAGGGACTGAGAAAAGCTCCCAGATGTTTCTCAATGCAGCTAATCTGCATCCTAATAAATGAAGCAGGAAACTAATCAGCTCATACAGTTCTGCTTGTCAGTCTCTCTCTTCATCTCTTTCTCTCTCTCTCTCTCTCTCTCTCAGAAACACACACACACAGATGCTCATGCAAAGACATCGCCTCCCACTCTCCTCCTCCTCACCCATTTCACTTTATCCTGCTTTCTAATTTTGGATTTTATGATTTCTCCCATCTCCTCTTTCCTCAGCAGTAATCATCCATCCATCTGTCCACCCTGCAACCATTTTATGCTTCATTGTTTCTTACAACTTAAAGTGGAACCACTTTGCTGTCACACAGATTAGACTTTATAGTCATGTATGTCTTTCTACATTTCTCAAAAAGCAAAAATTTGCTGTTCAAAGATTGGATGCAAAAACCTGGATTGTATGGAAAGCACACCCAAATATATGCGAGAGCAAATCTTTGAAAATCTCTGCAATTTACAGATCAGTCTATCTTGCTATAGTTACTTTTATGTAAATTAATAACACATCAATTCTATAATACTGTCGTCATACCATAAAGTGAGAGAACATTGGAAGAACTCTTCAAACTTGCAACTCTTTTCTTGTATTGTTTGTTTTCACAGTTATTATCTTTATCTTTATTCACTATTATTATCTATCATTAAATAGTGTATCCCGTTTCCAGTTGGATGTTACTGGGATGACACCCAAAGGGAGATGCCCAGGAGATATTCTAACCAGATGCCTAAACTACCTCAGCTGGCCCCTTTCAATGTGAAAGTCCTGGGAATGCCTTGGTACTCCTCAGAAGTTGGAAAGTGTTGGTAAAGATAGAGATACCTTGTTTCGCCTGCTGCCACCTTGATTCAATGTAGTATAAGTTAGTGGATGGATGGGTGGCTGGATTGATTGTTTGATGGGTGGACAGATGGATGGATGGAACAACAACAATCTGCTGCCATGCTATTGGCTCTTGGAGGTTGTAATGTACTAGAACAAAATAACAGTACTAATGCTAGCAATGTCATTTTAACAGGCACACTGATTTACCATGTTCACCTTATTATTTTAGCATGCTTGTATTTGTAGTTAGCATTAAACAGTATATTGATTCATAGAACAACTGAGATTCTAGTTCGGCCGAATCTAAATCAATTCACAAATGATAAAAACTGATTCACATTATTAGTGTTGCTATGATGCTGTTTTCTTTGTTTCCTTCTCATGTGAATGACACCACACTGGTTTCTGCCTCGCGCCACCTCCTTTTATTTGTAAGTGAAAGAGAGATTTAGAATCTTAAGGGGAAGAAGGAGCTTGAGGAGACTAATGCAAAATGTACAGTTCAGACAGAGACGCAATTTTGCTATAACACTGCCTCCACCATGTTTGACAGTGTGGTATGCTTTAGATCATGAGCTATTCCTTTTCTTTTCCATTCTTTTCTCTTCCCATCACTCTGGTAGAATTTGATCTTGTTTACATCTGTCCAAAGAATCGTGACTGGACAGGCTTTAATAGATTTTTTAAAGCAAATTTTAATCTGACCTTTCTATATTTGATTGTTACCAGTGGTTTGCACTATGTTGTAATTTCATCCGTATTTATGTTCATGAAGGCATGTCTTGATTATAGATGTTGGCAATGATACACCTACTGTCATGGTGTGTGGGTTGGCCTGGGTGTGGCTCTCCTGGCTCCCAACTCTACACGCCCATCTGCAATCAACTCACCTGTCCCAGTCTGCACACCTGGCTCATCAACGAAACAACCAGCAGTATATCAACCCCGACTCTTCACCCACTCTTCGCCAGATCGTTGTACCCACCATGTGGTAGCGTTCGCTCAGGCTATAACTTGTGTTCTGTCCTAGTCAGCTCAGTTCTAACTGTTTTCTCTCTTTCGCCAGTATACCTGGACCACTACTGCTTGCCTAACTGCCTGCCAGCCCCTCTACCCACTGCTGCCTGCTCCCTGGTCCCGCCTGCCAGCCCTTGCACATTTTGTGGAATAAAACCTCGTTTACCGAAAACCACGTTGGTCTATGTCTGCGTCTGGTTCCACCAAGCTACACCTAACACCTACCTCCTTCAGTGTATTTTTAACTTGGCTGGATGTTATAAAGAGGCATTTCTTCACCAGAAATTAATTATGTGATCATTCAGTTTATTTTCCATTTGTGGTCTTCCAGGCTTTTAAATGTTGAGCTTGTCAGTGGATTTTTTTTAAAAGAAGTCACCAATTGGTTTGGTCACTCCTGATCTTTTGGTTATCCCTTCAGATTGGTTTACTTTGTTTTATATGACTACTGATGGCCTCCTTCACTTGTATTTGCACCTCTTGGGACCTCATACTAAGAACTCATACTGGTAGCTCTAAACAGCCACCAAATGCAAGTTTAACAGTTGGAATTAACTCAACACTTTTATCTGCTTAATTTGTCATGGAATAATAACACACCCCACAGCAGGCCATGAGGCTGATTATCAGTGAATTGTCCAATTACTTTTGAGCCTGTGAAAATAGGGGATGTGGTATAAAAATGGTGGCATTCCATAAGTGGTTAATGCAATACTCTTAAGATGCATCTCAAATTAAAGTTGAAATTAAATCTTCGTTTCTTTTTTTCAAATTCATTGCTGTTGTGTATAGAGGCAAAATAACAAAAAATGTGTCACTATCCAAATACTCAGGGATCTATCATATCTTACGATATTTCAGCCTGGAAAAGGGTTGAGCAACAGACTCATCCAAATGCCATCCTTAGCCATGCCCCCAGTCGAGTTACAAGTCCAGTTTGCTGTAACATTAGCTTTGTTTCTTTAGTCTAGATGGTAGCAGCTTAAATTAAAAAAGCTTAAATGAAAAACTTAGTTATTTGCATTTTCATTTAACTTTTGAGTTCTTGTTGGATTGCTTTTCATCTTCTCTTTTCCCGTAGTTTAGAACAGTATATTTCTTAGGTCATGGCTGGCTACCCACAGTGACCTTTGAATGTTTAATCATTTTGATGTAACAAACGTAATAATTAATACCATTTTCAGGACTGTGTATTGTCAGTATTTATTAGATAGATTTTAAATGATTGATCATGGCGTTTTTTCCCCAAAATTTACTTTTGATTTCTCATGTGTTTGATGAACATGATTATTACTAGTATTTATAGGACAACCTTGTACCTATGCCTTCAAAACTGCATACCTGCATACCACAAGCGTGGTAAAAAATATTAGATCCATAAACACTTACATACTGCAGGGTTAATCAGTTAATTACAACATTAAGTTTGCAATAACAGATTTTTCAAGAAAACTCTTACAGAGAAATTGACACTGAACTGTAAGCAAACAATAGTTTTCTTTTTTAGGTCTGCAGGCTGTCTTAATGCAAATAAACAAAAAATCCTCCAACCTGCTTCTATGTAATACCTGCGCCCATGGCAAGAGAGGTAAGGGTCTTGATGAAATGCTTTGGTGAGTGAACTTTGCATTTTGAGCACACAGGAAAATGAGAAGTAAGAGCAGTACGAGTTCAGGAAATCTCGGTACTAAAAGCCCAGCAAGAGTCTAAGCATGTGGCAAGCAGGGAGGCAACACTGCTGTCTATGGCCATCCATTGATGGATTTAACCCAGGAGGTCTATGTGCATCATGGAATCTTACCTTTCACTCAAAAAACTATGCAGACACACACACACACACACACACACATCAAGCGTGACAAAAAGTCAATCCTTCAGCAGGTGTTGTTCAATAATGCTCAGGGGACAGTTGAGGGATTTACATCTTGAGAAAATAGGACTCCATTTTCCAGCATGGAGGATTGGATCAGGCTGACAAAATGCATCAAATCTGAATATGAGGTTCACACACTCAGTCTCACTTATTATAGTGTAACACTATCAGCTATCAGAGGTGTCAGAGAAGAATAGTAAATAGAATTCAAATCAACAATTTAACCTCAGGGGGGTTTCACAAGAGGCTAAGGTCCTTTTGGGCTCATGGTCACAGGGGAAATGATTGAAATCTTGACAGGATGTAACACTTGACAGATGCATCTTTATTTTGGATACTTGTCTCGTAAATGCAACACTGAACACATATAAAATATTAAACAAAAATGTGAAAACTGAAGTCAAATAAAAAGGTGAAGTGGAGGGAATTACAGTCTTCTCATCAACAGGGGACTACAGGAATTTTGGTGAGGGTGTATCTGTTTGCGTTCTGTTTGATGTGCTGCAGCGAGGTGAGACATGGATAGCGAGAAGGACGGCAGTGTTTAGACAGGTTTCGGCACAGGCACTGACAGTAGAGAGAGAGAAAGGGGACAAGTCAAGATCATACAACTTTGGAACACATGGCTCTTTGTCAGCCTAAGTTTAAATATATGCGTCTTACATTTAAAATCATTTCATGTAAAAAAACAAAAAAGCAAACAAAACCTTTAATTAAAACTTAGTTGCCACCCACTCCACAAAAGAGATATATTTTAGGTTTTTATAAGAAAACTACCTTGTTGTGATTGCTACAATCAGTACAGTAAATCTGATGAAAAAGACATTACATTAGCAGTGTAAGTGGACTGGATGCTTCAAGTTCGCAAATCATAAGTAAATTGTGGGCTGAATATTAGAGATTAGAGATGACTCTACCACTGATGCCTGCTCTGTGCCTTCTGTTAGTCTCCTAGTGATGAACATTAGTTTCACCAAAGAAATAATTCAATTAAAAACACAGTTGTAACTCCTGTCTTTGAAGACTAATAACAACGTAAATGAAGGACGTGTCATGCTATAGACTGTCCGGGTGCTGACCTGGGTTTTTCATCCACTCAAGTTTAGATTATAAAATATAATTAAAGCTCCTGCAACTGCTCCTTTATCTGGGTCCATACTAAAATGTAATGGCTTCTTCCTTGGCCCCTTCCCCATTCTCTTACCAACTTTTGTTGAAGTCCATTCAGTAACTGTTGCATAATCCTTTTAGCAGATAGATTGACAAACAAACGTGATCTAAAACAGCTACACAGATGTGGACAATTACAATATTTTCATGAGGCAAAGTAATCCAAAGACCTCATGTACATCCTAGCACAGTTTGGCCTACCTTCAACCTGAGCGAAGTTTTTATCAATCTTTACTAATGAACACCTGGAATGGCGTGCAGGCCCTATTAATTTGTACTTGTGGGAATTCAGCTTTCACTGAGCATAATCACAAAACTATCTTGTTCCGACAGTAGATGCGTACCCACGTAAGAAGATGCGTACCTGGGCAGTGTTACGTGCATCGCAACTCTCATCCAGAGCCAGGAACAAAATTAACTGCTCTCTTCTTCAGCTGAAAATCCAGATTTCCCCTGTTACAGTGCATCAGGAGCTCAAATGCTCCATTTTCTCTGGGCATATTAGCGCAGCAGAGACCACCGAACACTCCTTAATAAACTTTCCGTCGTTAACTTTTTCTAGCTATTTTGTGAGATAGGACATAACTTGTCTTGACAGCTACATTTCCAGGTGTACAAAGTTTTGTAAAAAGTCCTTGTTGGGGTTGCAGCTTGGCCAGCAAAGCCTCCGACTCCTTTGCGCACTCTTCATCAGACAAGTTTTTGTATGTCTCCTCGTTTTTGGTCACGTAGTGGCGCTTCAGATTCTAATCCTTGAACACAGCGACCTGTGTACCACAAACTAAGCACACGGCTTCACTTTTGACTTCTGTAAAGAAATATTCAGCAGTCCGTGTCTTGTTGAAAATGCAGCATTTGAAATCAACTTTTATTTTTTTTAACATGAGCGAACATTTTTAGGGCGCCAGGGGTAGCTGGCCAGCATCACCTGTCGCTGTTCAGATACGCACATACCTATATACGTGCATCCATTCGTAAATAATAAAAAGGCCAGGCTTTTCAAAATAAAAGCAACACAGTTGTATTGCCTGCACAGCATAAATACTTGTTTATTTATATTTATGACTGACATATCGAACAGGGACGGCCAAAAGGCTGGATGTGGCCCGTGGGCTGTAAAATGCCCAGGTCTGACTTAAAGGGTTTAGCATGTGATTTATGATTGATCTGAGCTCTATACGAATACAGACAGCTCTGCACGCTGGCTGCCTCACAAATGTTAACTGAAGACCTAACTTAAAAGGTGAACAGCTTCATGCTCCCACATCTGGTCTGTCATGACTCTGCTTTTAACAGCAATGACATAAAAACAATAATATGATGTGCCTAATCTGGAATATTCTGACTACTGATCACTCAGCAACATCTATTTACACTTACAAGCTGACTTGTTCATCTAGACTCACCACTCTGCTGGCATTCATCTCCACGTTAAAAAACACAATGCTCTACCTTTTCCAACATTTTAATGAAACAAAATGTACTTCTTTATTGACAAAAAGATATTTGCCCATTTAGACTAGGACGGTGACAAAAACAATTGAGGGCATACATAAATTGAAAACTACTCTCCATAAACTATAAACAAAGTCTATGGTTCAGACCATATCAGTCCACACAAATTTCTAGTGGATTCAGATTCAGAATACTTTATTTATCCCCGAGGGAAATTGTTAAAACCAGGGCTTTACTGACGAAACGCCAAATATCTATGCAGTATGCAATATGCAGTATGCCAACAAAAGCAAAATCGGCAGTATGCCAAAAATATCCAGCGGTCATACTGATTTTGTAAAAAAAAAAAGCATCAGTTCAGTTGCCTTCGCATACTGTTTCCCACAATGCAAAGCACCATTTATAGCGGTCAGTGGCTGAAATGGTGGACAGTAAAGACAACACATCGGCAGGAATGTTTACTATACAATAACAAAACACTGAATACATACAAAGATACCATTATTTAACAAAAGTTATTGAATGCGTCTAATTTAATTGAAATAAGGTAATGTGTCCAAAGGGGAAGTTAGTCCAACTCGGTTACATTTAAAGTGCAGTGATGCAAAACAAATACCAGTGACTCCAATTTTAGCTGTTACATAGATAAAACATACCTCTCAGATAAACATCCATCTCTGGAAATATCCTGAAAATTCAAATATATCACTTTTCAACTTTTTCCATAAGTTGATGCTAAACAGTAGCTGCATTTCGCCATCAACTGGGCTATTGCTTAGTTTCCAAGATTGGAAACCACCTTAGCCTGTCGAAGCACATTGTAGAATAGATTGTCTGACTGGCAATCTTAACAATGTACTACAGTACCACTGAATGTATTATGCAGTACATACTTTGATCATCAAGTAGTATGTAGTAAGTAGCTTTAAACACTGCCCCCTACAACTTGAATGAAACTAACATTCAAAACAAATATATCCCAACACAGATCATCATGGGTATCATTGAGCTCCTCCCCCTGTGCACTGCACTCCACTGGAAGTCTAACCTTGTCATTAAACTGCAGCGGCTCTTTGTAGAACAAATTTCAGTTGGGATAAAAACAATGGTATAATCAATAGATCAAACAGTAGCTGTTTTTGAGTCAGTTTTGACATCTCAGTGTGAGGCAACTAACCCTGGTCTACATCTCCAGTCTCATAGCAAAAAGCATTTCACCTTATTAAACCATCCTTCATCAAAGTTTGGCCAGCTTCTGACCCCACCCATTTCAACAGAGGGTTGTGATGTACACACAAGCAGCTGAAGGAGTATTCAAGTTCTTGCTGCCCCACATTGTCGACCCCAAACCAAGGAATTGTTTTGGTTGATGTTCTACAATGTGAAAGGCATATCTGGTGAATCAGTGCTCAATCTGTCTCTGCACGCCATCACAATAGAAAGTAACATATATAACACACGTATACAAAAATAATCCAAGATTTACTAATCGTCTGATTGAATATTTTCCTGACTCACCTGACTCTAATAATCTTCTTTGTAAATTTGATATTTGGCATTACTTTTAAATTAGCTGAGCAATACTGCTGCCATGCTAATGGGTTTTTGTTATGGTTTTCTGTATGATTTTGACTTTCTAAGTTAATTCTTGCTGGGAATTTGTGTTTAAATTTGTGTATTATTTCTTTTATCATGGTTTTGAGTTTTTGAGTGAGTGTCTTTATAGTCATTGTACTGACTTTTGAATTTCTAGTGTTGTTTCCTTGTGTTCATTCCTCTTACCTGTGTTCTTTTCTAGTCTTTCTTGTTTAAATTTTTAAGGTTGTGTTCTTCCTTGGGTCTTTTGATTCATAGTTCTCTGTCCATTCCACATTTCCTCGTCTTAGTTTAGCCCTTAGTGCCTAACCTCTGGACTGTTTTTGGACTTTTCCTGTTCCGCTGAAGATTAATTTGCTCATTGGACTGGTTCCCTGTTTTTTTTCCTTCTCTGTTATTTGACTTGTGATTTTTGGCTGCCCTGTTAAAATATTGAATTATATTTCCCTCTGCCTGTGTGGTTCAGTCACTGTGTCAACTGCACTGTCAGATGCCTGCCATATTGTGTTGCATTATGAATCCAATCCATTCAATCCCTTTATTATTGTGACCCTGAGGTATTGTGACTATTTGTACAGCTATACACTATTTAATTGAATGGAGGCTTTGGATATCTTTCCTGTCAGCCTGCTGTTCTGCATTGTAGCAGAGAGAATGCAGTGTATCAGTACAATGCAATGTATGTCAGCCAACAGCCATTAGACAGGTCAGATCTGTGTATATATGGTGGAGCTGTCAAAATAATAATTTTTCAAAAGGAGTTCACAAAAGTAACATTATTGTGAATTTGATAGGAATAGAAAAAAATAATATCATTCCTGTGTGTTTTGTCTTTGTTGATGAGTATGCAAAATCATACAAAAAATTGCACTCAATAAAAAGTGAAAATCCATCTGCGTTAAATAGTTTGCAAAGTATTATCATAGATGTTTTCAAAACCGTATGTTATGATTATTGTCAATACTGTTATTTTTATTGGGTGTGTGTGTATGCTTACAAAGGCATGTCTCTTGTGTGTGAGATTCTGAGAGCCGAGGAGCAACTGAAGCCCCCTCCCTTCCACGAAAGACAAAACAACAACTGTTCGCCAACTGTGCTGAAACAGAAAGGGATGAGCAACGTTCTCATTCCGACTAATGAGCAGAGCAGAGCGACAGATTAAACTGTGCAAAGCCCCATCCCAGAGTAGAACTATTTTTGCTTTCTTCAAATGTCACTAGATACTAACGCTGTACCAACATTTTGCCTTCAAAAAACACATCTTGGTTTTCACTCAAATGCAGTTACAATAAAGAAAAAAATAAAAAAAAAATAAAAATCTATTAACTGAGAGAAGAAAAAAACAAGGCAGTGAGCCAAAAATATACAAACTAAGTCTGAGAACTGCCCGAACATACTGAATCAAGCGGCTACATCTAGTCAGACAACATTTGTGAATATCAGGTTCAAGGTGTGACTGTAAAAACAGACCACTACATGGATGTGTGCCGTTTCTTAGGAATAAGTGAACACCGACTTTAGTGTTTTTAGTGCATAGACATAACAAAAGCACTTTTCCTGGCAAATCTGTCGCTTTTTGTCAGGCAGTCAAAAGTTGAAGTCGACATGTGGAGAGAGGGAGAGGGCTGATAAGCATTGACTCCAGGGACTCAGAGCTACATTATGTGCACCACCAGACATTTGTGTTCATGAGCAAAACAGTAACTCATTATTCCCTAAAATAATAGTATTAAATTGGGCTCAAAATGTGTCTAGCACTTGTTTTCCCACTTAAATTTCTTTTTCTCAGTGTGAAGTCAGTATATGTTCATAATGAAAGTCACACATTTTTCAGCCAGACATTGTTTTTCGCCCAAAATTTGTATAATTTTATCACTTAACAATAATAACATGGGGTACCTGGAAAAATATGTGTATTATCTATAAGAGTAACTCAGACTTACAGTTGACAGCAAAAAGGTTCATATATATCTGGCCTCAATGAATAAAACTGTGCTCAAGTGCTTTCACAGTATATCTTGCTGAAAACAGTTTATATGAGAGTCAGGGAAAAAGGACTGATTTTTTATCTTTTGGGAGAAAGTGCATCTTTTACAGCAGCCTCTTTAGGACACTGGCCATTTTAATCAACTCAGTAATGAAACAAAAATTATACTCTTTCCACAGCCACCTGAGTAAAAAACCCATATAACACGGATGGTCACAATCTTCATTATGATCAAAATAAATATTCTAGTATTAATATTCCTTCTAATAAAATATTCTAGTTTATTTCTCTACATGTAGCTTGGGTGGTGTTTGGAATGACAGAGATGGCTTAAAGAGGCAAAAAAGATTCCTTTCTCTTTCCTAGTGAGACCCAATAAGGCATGTGGAGAGGGAGAGAGTGACAAAGCATATTTGGGGAAAAAACAGTAACTTACCCATCACTTTAACAAAGTAGGCATCGGCTTCAAAATTGTTCTTCAAAGCATGGATGATCAAGTCATTTTTGCCTTCTGCCTGGCTTAGAACCAGCATGTCTAATATACCCTGCAAATGAAGACAAGCATATAGATAAGGGACAGTAAGGGCATGGTGTGTGTGTGTGTGACTTCTGATGTAGATTTTTATCCCTCTGACACAGTCGGTGAATGATCCAGCACTACCTTATATCTTATTCCCTCCGCTCTGTCTCTCCTTCCCATTTATAAATTCTCTCTCAAGTGAGAGTGCGAACAAAGGAGAGGCCATATTAGCATTAGTAATTAATTCTGATAAGACAAGCACATACAGAAGATTCGGATGGAGCTCCTGCACTATATGCACTCACTCATTGTGGACATTTGTGGGTGTGTTTACAGAAATATGTGATCAGAGCTTATAAAATATAAAGGGAAGGGTTTTAAAGTATGTTCCGAATGTATGAAAACAAGTGTCTATCAATAACAGAGATAGGAGAGCATAATGAAACAAGTTATCGTGTAAATACAAAGCTAGCAAAGTTGGATTGATATGCTTTAAACATCTATATTGATTATGAACAAGCATTAAACTGAACACGACCCTGTCCTGTTCTCATTACAGATCTGGAATATAACTGCTAAGCATCAAAGGAAAATTTTAACTTAAATCATTTCGTTGACGTCAGTGTTGTAAAAAGCTTTTCACATAATCCACTTTTCTTGTGTTTTCTGTGATATCTACCTATCTTTCTTCTCCACTTCGCCTCATATTTCTAATACTGCAGAAATACTCACAAAGAGGCATCACTGCATTGACATGTCTCACAATCTGATAGCAGTATGATTGTAGGTGTCAGTGCATTTCTTGGACAAATAAGTAAACAATGAAGAGAGGGACAAAGGAGAGACATATGTAGCAAACATGGAAAAAGGAAAAGGAAACAGAACGAGAGCAAGGATGGCACCGACTGCATGCTGACATCATCCACACAACACAAATTACTCACGTCCTCGTAGATATCAAAGAATGTTGCCATGACAGCATTTTGGATGGCCCCCAAATCAGACTGGTCCCAGTGGATGCGGAGCATTCTTCCCACACTATGGCAACTGGCGCTGTTACAGGGCACGTTCTCCAACAGAAAGGCATGCTGACCACTGGAAGAGAGAAACAATGAGGAAGATGTTATCATTTGCATTTTAAATGTGTGTCAATGAAGCATCCTGATTACTGTGAGTCTAATCAGTCTGGCAGGTTATTATACCAGCTCTCAAACACACCATTATAAACATGCCAATGTGATGGGATTTAAAATCTGGATATGCACTCTCTTTATATGGCATGTCTGATGCTGACCTGGTCATTCCAAACTTCTGCCGTCATCCTCAACTTGCTGTTGTGTTCTAAGCTTGCCATATATCAATAATTTCAAATCAAGTCTGATTTCCTTTTTTGGTTTTATGTGGCAAAAGTGTGTCCACCTTGTTTTGATGCTTATAATCACTTGAAACACAGAGGGACACATACAACAATAGTTTTGTATTCAAGTACTCCAAAATCCTTCATGAGTTTCTTTCTTTGAACTTTAATTTCATTAATGAACTCAAGTATTGTTAAAGCTCAACCAAAGTAGTTGCTTTCCAGCAATATAATGTGAGATGGCTCCCCTAATTCTACAATTATTAAATCATTACGAAAGGAGATCAACCTAGACTCCACTATGGCTAGTAATTATCAGAAGCTGCTGGTGGACTGCTTAACTATCATTTATGTAAATTAAATTTTTCTAATCACAAGCGTTTGAGGGCAAACCACTAATGAAATGGCTGTATTTGAGAATTTGTTATGTTTTACGTAGCGTTTGTTTTTTTTCTGTGTCTGTTAGTAGGATTACACAAAAAATACTTGATTGATTTTGATTAAATTTTAATTTAAGATGTATCTTCAAGCATCCCACAGCTGTTTAGAGTTCGGTGGCCAAAGGTCAAAGTTCAAGGTCACACAAAGGTCAAAAAGCATGCCACAGCTCCTACTCTCTCTCTACTCTGCTCCTTCTCACACCAAATGACCTTGACCTAAAAATCACATTTAGGAATGCCCAAAACAAACACCGACACCATAGTCTGAAAGAAAGCTAAAATATAATCTCAAAGAAGAAACATCTGACTTTGAAAGGCAAGCACTTATTGCTGGGCGAGGGGCATATATTGTAGGGAATTTAGCTGTATTGGTGGAAGTTTGCACTCTGTAATTATCATCTTTGTGGTTATGCAAGTTTTAGGTATAATGTCTCTTTTCAAAATAAGGACAATAAGTGAATGGGAACTGGCTCAGTTTGACACCTCCAGAAGCCATGAGAGTGAAACATCCACTCACTGCTCTCCTGCACTGCTGCTTCTGATCAGGAAAAGAAAAGTACTTTGCTGCATATTTCGCAGTAACACACTATTTTTTTTCATATGCACATGATACTTCGTGGACAGTTTGACTTTCCACAAAGAATTTTTATGGTAATTGGAGAGCAATCGTCTACGCAGCACGCGCACTTGTGTTTTCTTTTTGAGGGATTTATGTGTAAAATGAAGATTACCTAATTCGAGCCTAAATCAAATTTTTTTCTACACTGCGTTTCCTGTAACTCGTGCGCTCATTGTTTGCAACCAACTCTCTTTCACTCTCTGGGGAGACTGAACCTCCCCTAACTGTCTTTGGAGGCAGCTTTCTGTACCTGTTCTTAGATCTCTGTGGTATTGGTGAACAGAAAAAAGTTCTAAAAATAGACTACACGTGAACCCCTCCCACTTTCAGGAAAGAAGATTGGTTTTTTTTGTTTTTTTTAACCTCCACTTTATCACAATGCAAATGCCTCGGGAGAGAAGGTGAAGAGAAACCACAAGCTAAGAGCCAATGGGATATCTGTCACCTGACTGTGATGCAGGGTTGGAAAGAAACGAACGATAGGCCTTACCCGGAGCAAAAATATTTACTTGTCACAAGGTCAGAAAAGGAGGGACATTAGGCCCAAAAAGAAAAATACTGTGAGGTATCAAGTGTTATCCTAGATAAACCTCGATTGATTAATTGCTGATGCTAATATGACGCTATCATTCATCCTGAAACTACGTTGACTTTTCTTAGGCAAAATGCTTATCTATGGAGAATTTAAATTGCAGTGATATATGATACAAAGCTAGATACAACCAGATAAATGTTTGTGTTTTTACGAGCCTGTACGCTACAATGTGACTGCACAAACTAATTTTGACAAAAAACAAAAGAGCACAAAAAAAACAAGAAACACTGCCATGCAATTGTAGGCCTCCAAACCAATGAAATAGAGTTTATATCTGTGTGATCAAATTCATTTCAGATGCAGTATATATAGTAAACTTTTGGTGGACAAATCTTAAAATATGAATGTTGCTGCAAAGAAACTACAAATTCTATTATATATTTTTGTGGAAATGTGGATATTCGCACCAGGTTATTATCTGCATCCAATGAGCTGACAATGCAAAACATGGAGTAAATGCACTCTGCAATAATCTGGTATTGTACATGTTAGTAATAGTTACAAATACTCATTCAGCTGGCAAGACGGCAAGTGTGTGTATTTAAACCACTGCAAAGAAGCGTGAAGAGCAGGGATTTTATTCATTCCTACAGCAGACACATAATGCTGTTGGTACACAGATTAAAATGGTGTCCGTTCAGATGTTCTCTGCTGGTGTTTCTGGTTGTCTACATCTTTATGTGTGCTGAGAGGTGGGATAGGGCTGGGGAGCTGTACTGGATTAACTGAGTTTGGCTGTGATTAAACATACACTCTCTATAACCTATCAATACTCCATACACCCTTACCCATCCTCCCTTCTCATCAAGTTTAAACAGTGCAGCACTCATAATATGACTGTAATGTCAATGAGGAGCAGCCACTGCAGCACCAATTGATCAGGACACACTGGTAAGGTAAGCCCTGATTGGATCACTGGCAAATGATCAGGCCTCTAGCCGCAATGTGTGTCTGTGTGTGTGTACTATACATGCAGAAAGAGCTGTAGCATTTTGAAGTTTCATGCTGAACTTTAAAAGGAATTTGATTGTTATTCATCACTGTGTATGTGTCCTTTCTGAGACTTCCATACTTCAAAAGAACCTCTCTCCAGCACTGCAGGAGTGGTCATGGTGAAGGTCATGATGTAGTCGAAAACACACATACAGTATACATACACACCCACAAGCTTTTTCTTCACATATAGATGTATATACTCATCTATAACAACAACTATATCAAAGCATTTGTTTCATCCTGCCCTGCTTTTCTTTGTGTCATTTATATATTTTCGTTAGTTTAATTGTCATGTACTCATCTATAATTTTCTCTTAAACACTATATATATTTGTCCCTCCTGCTGATTTATTGAGTTACCTTTCTCTTAGCACCAGTTTAAGGGACTTTATCGTTACCTTTTTTTGTAATACTTTTTTTTGCCTCTGATTCAACAGAGGGTAACTTAGAAGCATCATTATCAGAGATCATGTGCCAGTTCACAGTTGTTATCGGGGGCTTAACCAGAAATATACATAACAACTGAAATAAACTTTCAGTAAACTGCAAAAATTCTATACTCTATTTTAGCAATTTCAGCCTTCTGATGTCAAAAGGCCATTGTCTTCAAGAAACATGCTGGCATGATGTGAATGTGAAAAGTTATCTGGGTGCACTTGTGTGAATGACATGTGGATTGGCAGAATACATGTTTAAAGTTTTAACTCTGGCAAAAACTAACCTCTTATCCAATCTGTTTTCTCCTCTCTCTAATTCTTCTCAACAAACAATGTAAAAACCATTCTGGCTTCACATTTTTAACCACAGCTAAACCAGAGAACATATTAGCTGTTGCTGATTCACATTTATAGTGTGAGTAGCTTGATGATTGAAAGAAAAATAAAATTGTTTATGGTCTCTATCATCTGTCCAAGATCATGTGTGTAGGAAGATCAATAACACCTCTGTATAAAAGCAAAAGATTGACTATTTAAGACAATTTACTTGATATTTAAGATGTAATGCAACAGTTATATTTATTAGTTACTATACTGTACAATTTAAATTCCTAAAAAAAAAAAAAATATGGCACGTTATGTATAAGGTGGATTAACACAGAAGGCAATAATGACTTAAGAAACAATGTTTAAAATGATAAACTACATTCATTCTGAATTCTGTGCCTGGAAATAATTTCACAAAAAGTTGGGACACAGGCATGCTTGCTTCTGTGTTACATATTTTTTTCAATGTGGGTATTTGGGAGCTGCGGACACAAGTAGTTGAAAGTAAAATTCTTTCTCACTTGGAAAATAGCTTAAGTGCTCTACAGTCAAGGGTCTGCGATAGGTCTAGAATGCAGTCAGGCCCATCTGCTATGCAAACTGCAACATGTGCAGAATGTAGCACAATGAAATTGGAAACAGCAGGGACATCCCTGAAAAAGACATTGTCAATGAAGCAAACGTTGTTCCAAAACCTGTATGTATCATTCAGCATTTACAACATTTGTCACAGATGCGCAAGTGACCAATGTCATGGGTCTGAACACACCTCTGTATATCATAGATCTTTGCTTTTGAATTTTGTGCTAATAATCAAATTCAGCTTTATTTAGATTTTCTACAACTACCCAACATTTTATGAATTAAGATAGTACACTTTTTTATGTACACTACACCTTAATCACAAAATTGTATTTCTGGTTTATTATCTTATAACTGGGTTGCAGCTTGAGCATGTACTGAGCAGGTTCATCAAGTATGTAAATAAAGGTATTGGATCAGCAGATACCCATAATCAAAGGACTTGCTCCAACTTGCTAAAATAAAGATGATAATAACATAATAAATAAATATGGGGCAACATTTTGTAAGATGTGCTGTCTTTCAATCAAAATGCCTGAAAGTTTCATTTTGTCAGGTATCTTCTCCTGCCCTTAAGCTGTAAGTAAAGTTAATTTAATTTGTGACACTGATTTTAGCTTGAAACAAATATATATTAAACCAGATTTTTGAAAAACAATGCATTTGATGGAAGTGTGAAGACAAAGGTGCAGTTTCAGCACATTTGTGGACTGATGCCAGCATGTTTGTGTGTGCCTGGGGGCCTCGATTATAATATGAACCTGGCTTAGCCCTGACGTGTGTGTGTGAGTGTGTGTGCGCCCTTGAGGGTCCTTTCAGCATTCTAGCTTTAACCCCCCCCTAATTGGCCCCTAGAGGGGCAGTTGGCTGGCAGGAAGCTGACCAGCTTATCACAACCATGATCCTACTTTTTCTCTGCCCCAAACGCGCCAAGAAGCCACTGTTACAATTCTCCCTTTACCATTCTCCCTGTTTTCCAGTCATTCTTCCATCTCTCTAAACATCCGCCTCAAGCTGAGAAGCTAAACTAATCCGGCCGCCTGTTTCTTGATGTCCCTCCTTTCCTTTTCTTTCTCATTTCCTATTATCCACTCACCCGCTTCACTCCACCTCCGCCCAGTCCAATCCATCTGCCTTTTTGCCAACTAATCACCACCAAGGACTCTGTTAAAATGCCTTCTAGGTGTGTGTTATTGTTTCGGAGTGCGGAACTGCATGTTCCTTGCAGTCTTGATGATAGAAGCAATATGGAGTCATCTTTCCTTGACAAACCGACCCACTTTTAATTATCTCTTCCTTCCGCTTCCTTCCTTCTTCAAAAAAACACGTCCCTTGATGAAAATGACTTTCAGGTTAGTCATGTTTATTTAAGTCAGTCACTTAGTCATCTTTTACCATACCAGAAATTTTCAGGATTTTTGATTTAGTTTCTCGCCGTAACTATTTTCTACCTTTTTCTACAGTTCAAGTTTAACACTTATTACATTGGTTATGTGGTCGTCATAAAGACCCGGCTTGATTGGTTTTACTTCATAGCTCCTATATCGTTCTGGGATCCTGTGTCTAACAACAATCGTTCAGTGAAATGTTCCTAGCTCCATGTAGACATCTCCTTTACACACTCATGTGTTTAACAAAGTTGTGAACCTCAGCCAGTCCTTGTATTTGAAGTACAGATATTTTTCTAAGCTGATTATATTTAATAGAAAAATATTTTGTTACCATTGATCTAACACATTTCTGACCTGAGGTCCTATGGAGAACTTAAGTAAAACATACATTAACATGCTTTTTGTTTTGCAAAATATATGTCTTAGTGCTTACAAGGACAGATCCTTTCGCAAAGGCTCCATTCATAATGATACTATTACCTGTTAACCGATGAACCTGTTTACCTGTGGAATGTTCAAATCAATTTTTTTGAACATTCTCAACTTTCTCAGTCTTTCCTCAGCTTTTGTTGAAATCTGAGTTGTATTTTTAAAACCATAAGGTTGCTCCCTGTAGTCACCATGTTTGGAGGCCTTATAAAATGGCTATGCCCAAAAACATAATTTATCATAATAGATTTTTTTTAAAAAGGGGAGCACCACCCATTTCTATTGGAGAACTACTGTGAAATTGTTGTGATATTTTGTGGCTAGAAGTTTTCCAAAGTGTGAAAAATTACAGTCCTGCTCCAGCCATTGATTAAACACTTAAAAACTCATTTCTGTTCGTATAACTACATATTTTGATTTATTTTCATGAAATAAAATAATCCCTTTGTGTCCGTAAAATCTCTTGGATGTAATTCCACACCTTCTACGAACGTGCTACTTTTGTCACACCCCATCTCCGCTCTGCTGGAGTCATACATGTTTGATTCAGACACAGATTTCCAGGAAGAAGAGGAGGAGCTACTTGCACAAGGCTGCCTATAAGTTGATGCATCAGAATGGTAAGTATCATTTCTATCTTAAGCTTCACTCCTGCAAGTCATAGCCTTAGATTTTCTATGTTGAAGACTTGGGTTGCAAGAATTAATTTTTTTGAGACTGCCATTGGTGCACTGCAGAATAAAGGCATAAATCTTCAGCCATTCCATTTTCTGCTTATTTTGGTCATGTGGAGTGTTGTATTACATAAAAAAAAGCATGTGAACAAGGTTAAAATTGTCATATTCATTGAAAGGGGTCTTTAAGCATGATTGTGTCAAAGTTCTATTCCACTATCTAATCTTCAGGTGGGCTCAGAAATTTGAATAGGAACTTGAAATTTAGAGTTAAGTTATTGCAGATGTCTTTAAGACTTGACTATTAGTTGTCAATAAACAAACACACAAGCACAACACTAAGTCAAAGTTGAAATGACTGAGATGTCACAAAAACCACTGATAGACTAACAGTGGGAAAAAGACCGACAGACAGGAAGAAAGACAAATGAACTAAAGGTGAGTGAGAAGAAATAGTGGGCAGGTCCATATAGATGAAGTGAGAGCAAGGCAGCAATTTGTTGATAGAGATGCTGTGGTTTTTCGCTCTGCAAGCCACTGTGGTGATGAACACTGCCAGTGACTTGTGGCAACAACCAATCAAAGTGAAGAAGCATTCTTTGGTAGTGTCACTCCGTTTTGCGGTTGGCCTGCTATTACTCACT
>KV751341.1:5873880-5988258 GCA_001698575.1 Mola mola | reverse complement strand
CTCAATCATACTTTGAGTCTGTTCTCTGACTTTTTCCCTTGTTACACAACCAATAAATGAGCTTGTTTCACAATGATGTGCAACAAGATTTTTATTGGAGAATAATATTGGAGAATCTACTGTTCCCCTTTCCCCCCTAAAAAACAAAATCAATTATTTAACGGGGGTAAATCTATATGTATCACAATTTATAAATTTTGATTAGCGTTATTAGACAGGCAATAAACCCTGCTGGGAAACAAGAAAGACTCGAACAACACTTGAGAGTTGAGTAGCTGAGTTAAAGGATAGATGTGTGAGATAGATCAATTGATGCTAAAGCCTGGGTGTGAATTTGGGCATTGGGCTTGCCGTTCCCATCTGTCACTGCAGCACTGCAACCCCTGTGGCCTAAACACCAGCTTTGTGAATGTTTTCACAGGAATAATGTCCCAAAATCACTCAGCTTCCTATAATCTAACTGCCAGCATGTAACACTGCACTCAACTACATTCAAACATGGAATTAAATAAGAAAAAACGTTTCCAGTTCTGTTGGATTAGGATGGATAATCCATCTTTTCGCTTGATGGACCTGCGTTTTAGGAATTTAACAAAGAATGCACAGTCAGTTGATCCGCTTGTTGGTTCAACAACCTCAAACCTCAACAACTTTTTGATGAATTTTTATTAAATTTTCTACATTTTGAGGGCAACAGGGGACAAGTAAACTAATATATGAAGAAGGTTAACATTATACCTACTAAAATGTGGTTTTCACTGTAGGTGTGCCACTTTTTGCATGTTTGCAGATCACTCAATCAACCAAATTATTAGACCATGTCTTATTCCTTTAATTTTGGAGTTTCAATAAGTGGTCAGAGGCAGCTCATATCCAATTTCCAACACAGGGAAGAACTAAAAGCAATTGATATACTGTACAGCAAAGGACTAATTCCTTTCAGCCCCATGGTGATCAGATCAGTGAATGGAAAACAGTACATAATCTGGGTGCAGGTTGAAATATTACCGTGTATGACAGAGGACAGAAAACCAGAGATCTATTTTTAGCTTTTAGCAGTACACAGTCAGCACTACAATATGGATGTGTGTAAAACTAATAACAAAATGGCGACTGGCCCCTTTCATTATGCCGTTACTCAGCAACTCCCCAGGAAGCTTCTTAATTTTCTTTATTTAGGAACTCAGCTGAGGTGAAACCTGTTTCCCACCAATAAAAGTTGCACTTTGGAAAGGAAATAAGAGTTTAGGATGAATGAGGAAAATGGCTTGCCTTCTTCTAATGTCCACCTCAGTATTAGCAACAAAACCGAGACACAAACACAGCCATACTGCTTCCAACACACAGAGAGGGGATGGATTTTAAGTGGCATTGCCTAGCAACAGCCAGCTCAGCTCTTGGCAGCTACTTGGTTGGGTTGAATACTGATAGATGGAGACACATACTGAGAGAAGTACATATCTATCAAGAACAATACTTAAACTTAATGTCAAGGAACTCATGAAGGTATGAGCAAGGTGAAGAGCGCTGGGATTTATATAACCAACAACATCAATTGATACTCTGTTTATGTGAGAGGCAATATAATGAGGTGTTATCTTGACTTCCCTTTGAACTTTGATCTCATCACATTTTATCTCAGTTCGTTACATACTCGTATACATTAATATTCTTTCAAGTTAACTACTATTGTTTTTGCAGCCCATTACAGGTAATAAGGACAATTTGATTTATTAGGCAAATAAATTTCCTTTCAGTTACGCTCACTGATGCAAACCACCGCTAAATGTGAGTACAAGATTCTTATAGTAGGTTATGACTATGAAAGTTTTATTACAAGTCTTAATTAGGGAACACATGCTCACTACAAGGCAAAGGTAAGCCCATGGGTAGTGCAATACATATTTATGTTTATAGCATTTATGTCTTTACCAATACATGTAATGAATGAGTAAGCTGCTTAACCACATGTAGGATTGTCTCCGCAAGATCTATGAGGTGAATTTTCTGCAGAAATGTGGGCTGTTTGCTGTGACAGTCATGAAAAAAACTACTGGCCCAGTTTATATGAAACTTGGTTGAAAGGTGTCAGCTGCAAGAATTAGTTTTCATTTTCACCAAGGAGCAGGTTAAAACTTCAGCTGTGGTTGCTGAGTAAGAGACAATGGCGACTGAGGCAGTGGGGTTTGTAGCAACTTTGCAGAAAGGAAACTGTATTTTCTGATTGCTCAATGGCAGTTATGTTATATAGCACAAGTAAACACACACAAACCTCTGAACATGTCAGACAGACGGTGCTGCAACTGTTAAAAGAGAGATTGAGACCAAGTGGAAATCTGACCACTATGTGTTGATCTCACACCCCATGTATGTTATTGACAAGGAATTAAAGACCTACTACCCAAAGACTGACAAACATAATAAAAAATAACAATAAAAAAATGACATGCAATGTATTCAGAAAACCAATACAGATTTTTAATGGGTCTTAAGTGATGATTGAGAGGGAATGTTGACGCTACAGCTTTGACATAATACTTTTGGAAATACAACCATAAATAATGGTTGTGTTTGCAGATTAACATTCCACAGAAGAGTTGACAATTGACATTGGGAAAAAGTACATGCCCATTTTTACTATCTATGAAGGAATATTGGATTAACTAAAAAATTCCTGCATCTGCCACTTAATCCGGCTCCACACCATAACATACTTATTTTTTTTCTTCTGCCATGTTTTGTTAAAATCCATCCAGTAATTTTTGTATAATTAAAAAAGCACATAAAAGCACAGGCATTAAAACATAAAAATCTTAATTGGTGGAGGCAATAATATGTATTCAATGTCTTCAGGAATTTGTAGAAAAAAAAAATCTGAATAAACTGTCAGGATCTGGTAGTGTTAAGTGTCCGTCTGTTAGGGTCATTCGGTGTTCCCTGTTTTATTTTGAAGTTTTGTTTGTATCTTAGTTCCTATGTCCTGCTGTCTTCTCCCTCAGGTCTGTGTGATTGTCTCTCCTCCCTAATGTGTCTCACCTGTGTCTAATTGTTTACCCCTTCTTTGTGAATTTAAACCCTGTGGCCTCCTGGGCCAGATTCTCTTGTCTTTCCAGTGAGCAGTCCAGCATTAATTTCTTGTGAGTTCCTCTTGTTTGATCTTGTTTTGTTCCTTGACTACTGAGTTTGCCTATCCCCTTAAACTGTACCTTTGCCTATTAGTTGGATCTCTCGGGGTCAACCAACTTTTGGATTAAAACAGTTTTGATTTAGAACCTCCCTTTGAGTCTTTGCATCTTTCAATCCTCTTAAGCCTGTACCTGATAGCTACACTGCTAACAAACAGATGGATGTGGGTAAAAACAAAAACTCCTTGGCAGAGGTAATGAATGCATGTTGTAATGTCTACATGTGAATACGTTAATGAAAGGAAGTGGTCCTTGCTAAGTATTTATTCTTAATCATAGAATGTATAAAAGCATGAAAAAAAGATGACAGCTACCTAAAAGTGAAGCCAAAACATCTTGATGCTGGCTGGCTCCAGTATACTGTAGGTTCTAAACCCTTCCACTCTTTTATTCCACGTAGCACTTGCGCCTAACTGAAAACTCAAAGTACTCAATTCAATTTTTTGCCAAAGATGGCTTCTGTGATTTTCATTAGGTCTTATCATGCTGCTGTATATTCCAAGTGTTAATCCTTCTGATCAGCTCGGTTTTAATTACTTGATTCAGTAAAAATGAGTGAAACGTCATGATTGACAGCTGAGCTTTGCTTGTGAGTGGGTGGCTCGGAACTCGATAACCATGCTCCATTTCTGCCTTGGCACTGCACAGTCTCCTGACTCCATAAAACATCACCAGTGCAATTTGGCTTTATTTTTGTAAAATGGGATGAAGCAATGGCACATCTTTCATCTTTATATACTGTATGTCAGTGTTTAAAATGCTACTGGTCTGCTCGGCTAATGCTTTGACAAAGTACAAAAGTCCTCACAAATGTTATCTCCTTGGCAAAGGTAATAAACTTTGTGTTTAAATTGCAGAAGTTGGATGCCTTTTGAAGATGAATTACAAACTAACCATAGGGTGTGTGGTGCTGTAAACAGTTCAGGTGCTGCACCGGCATCAATCTTAATCTGCCATCTTTACCAGTTATCACATTCTAAAAACGAATACAATTCCTGCCTTCGGCCCTGTATCAGGATCCGCACCCAAAAGTTAATGGATTCTTCCTTGGGACATTTCCGATCTCTTTACAAAATTTACTGTAATGCATTTAGTAATTTTTGCCGAATCCTACTGACTGACAAACAAATGCACAGACCCCGAAAACATAACATTCTCTCTTAGCAGAGGAAAGATAGTGAATAATGTTTGGACTCAAACACTGTGAAAAAGTTCTAAGCTCATCACAGTTAAAAGGATTGGAGGATGTAAAGCAATTTCTTCAAACAGTCTGTGAAGTTAGCTTGGGTAGCAGGAGGGTAGAACTGAAAACAGCAATGTAAGATGGTCAGTGAAATATAATGAAGCTTATTTTTACAAATAAGATGCAACTCACGAGAATGTTACCATAAGTGGACATGTTTTGTCCACGAAAATAACAGTATAGTAATGACAATATTGGTGAAAAACATTAAATATATGTATATTAACTGACTGTTCAGTTTAACACTGGTCTTGTCTTGCGAATTTTGTTGAGTGAGGAACATAGAGAACACATAGGAGTGACCGATGAACAGTGTAGTTTTGACAGGCAGACAGACAACGTAGCAGATCCTTTCTGAAGCGAGTTGTTGAGTGGAGTCAGGAAGATGGAAGAGATGAGAACAGAGATGTTTTTGGAGATTTTTTCAGGCAACAACTTCAGGCAGAGTTTGACTACATTATTCTGTTACTGTCAGACACTCGGTGACCTACAGCCTGAAGAGTTGTTCTCACAAAAAAGTGTTTGCACTATGTTTATGCAGGTATGCTGTGTGGATGTACCAAATGCCCCTCAGGTTTTTGCTGTCCTGTTGCTGATTCATATTCCTTTGTAAAGACACTTGTGACACCTGATGGTGCTACTTGAATGGCAATAGTCAACACTTTCAATCACTGCTCTCTGCAACCAGCAGTAATCAACAGTGAGGTGCGTGCAACACTTTGTGGATGTGCAGTAATGTAGTGGTGTGAGATACAACAGAAATCACTTTCACTCTCCACTTTCCATCTATGACTCATTTTGTATTCCAGAAATAGCTTCCTCTAGCCACACACAGCTACATACATGTCTACATGGAACATGTAACCACATACACACACACACATCCCAGTGGAGAGTGCAGTGTGACATTAAATCATTTCTCTTGTGATGGGGGGCTCTTATAAAGCCGGGGTGAACCATTTCAACATCAAACACTCATAGCCAACAGGACACTGTCTCCCTGAGGGGCACTGGATGAATAAAATGTGAGCATGTGTGTGGGAGAGGGAGTCCTGTGCATATGAAGTCTACCTGGGTACAGAGAATGGAACATAACATTCTGAGCATCAAACTAAAAACAGTCTGGTTCTGCGAGGTTATATTCAAAGTATGCTGGAATTTTTAAGGGGGAAAAAGGCAGAACCAAGACCACATTTTGGGCTGATGTGAAGCTGCTTGATGTGTGCATTGTTTGTCTAATGATTAGTTTCGGCAGCTGCCTGCAGTTCTTCATCAGTGCTTAAGTGCTGGCATTTTCACTCTTTATAATGAGCAACACCGAATAAAACCTCTATTACAAATGTGTTATCTTCATATTTGTTTTATATTAACAGCAGGTTGTTTGTATTTTCTGACTGTTTTGCTCACAAACACTGCACATCATGTGATCTCAGTATCATCTTAGCGCTTAGATTTTAATTGACATGACAAAAAACATAGCACCTGTCCTACAAATATGAAACATCACCTCAACTCTGCATCCAAAGAGACTTCTGGGTAAATCTGTGTTGTATTTGGACAACCGGGGGATTTTGGAGAAATATGCTTCATTTTTACATCAGTTATGCTGAGGTTTATGTACTAATACTAGTAGTTTGGAAAGCTGAGCCAAATTTAAGAAAATATAAAGGGCCTTGAAAAAAAGAAAATTTTGCTTTGCAAAAGGGATCATTTAATATTAAATTAATTTTGTTAACAATTACCACAATGAAAAATGTTCACAAATGACCTTTTTTTCACTGGGGAAGAATAGATGTGGACAGGATAAAATACATCTTTGATAATAACAACTATGATAAAATGTACAGTATGTTTAGTTTTCAATAACAGGAAAAAAATTACCTAAAAATGTTAGCAGTGGACTACTGGAAAAACAGTAAAAATGCATACTGGCTTAAAAATAATATTTTAAGATATACATATATAAAAATGTAGCCCTGTCATTGATTAAGGAATGCTTGTAGATTGAATCCGTACTGATGTCCTAGCTGACAGGTAGAGAAAACAACAATTTCTTCAACATTATATTATAAATTGGCAGAAAATTAGGAGATATTTAATCGGAGTTATGCACTGTGGCACAAACAGAAGGGTGCTGCACTTTCAGGTGTCTTGTCTGATTAGTTGTATTCTTGCCACATAATTTATAGCCAAAGCGTCACATAGACAGATAGGTCAGACAGAGATATACAGATACTATGCAAGCCAAAGTGTTGAGAAGCAAAGTGTATTCAACCTGTCACCTTCATTCATTACAGTAATTAATTACTTTAAATGAGTAATGACTAAAAAGAATAAAAAGAAAAATTAAAATGGAATTCAAGCATTTTTGTCCGAAGACTATGCATTTTAAATAACTGCCAATTAACATCAGATTTATGAACAAATATGGTGTTAACATAGAATGAGAAAGTAGAAACTAATGAAAAAGGAAAACAATAATTAGAGTAAAGAAAGTAAAAGCGACACATTATTCTAATATCTTGGGAGTTTTCGGATTTTTAAATGAAAGATTATACTCTCAGAAATAATGTTACGGACGACATACATTTATGACCTTTAAGGTACAACTGCATCCGAAGTACCCTCAAAGGGACATAGTTGATCGATATGGTACTAATGTGTACCTTTTTTTAGTTGATAAAGTACAAATAAGTTCTGAAGGGTACAATGATTGTACCTTTGATGGTTCTGCCCCAGTGACAAGCCCATGGAGCCCTAGGGGTATAAATTCAGCACATTATTTCTGACATTGTATAGTGATTCTTCACAGTGCAAACTAATGTTGAATAAATAGCCACCATTGCAACAGGATGGCTTATTCCTTTAGCAAAAATTACTACAGTCTGGAAGTGAGGAACTGTATTCACATATTTATTGAGCTCTCCTCCCTGCCCCCCTACCATTCACAGAGCATCCTCTACAGACGTTACAGTATTTCACACACACTTGCCAATACAAATACATTCTCTCCCCATCTCTCTCTGGCACACTTTAACTACACACACACACTCCTCTCATTCTCAATCCTTCAGAGAGCCCTAAAACCTTAACAAGGAAGATTTAATTAATTTTCTTTGAAAATGGGTGAGCAAAGAAGGGCCCATTATCCTTATGCTGAATGGCGGTAGTGCAGTTGTACGTTTCCGATGGAGCATCTCTGGTGGCATTGAAAGAAAAACTGCAGCTTTGATGTACAAATTAGAGGGAGTGAGATGGAGACCAAGGGAATGTGCACAACATGGCTTTCCTGTGTGTCTCTACGATGACTGAGCAGGAAGCTTGTCAATATTATCCTAAAAGACTTACAAATTCTTGGTTACAAGACTTTCTTTCTGCCTTGGTTGGGTAACAATTACAGAGCAAAGAAGATAAACTCTTCAAAGACAATGGAAATTAAAACTGGGCCAGCTTTTGCTAAATTTTCATGAATACAGTATAAAAGATAGAAGTAATTTTAGGCACAGAAAAAATGGACCAGCATGTTTTCAGCTATCTAAACATGTCACAAAAAGTTGTAAAACAGCTGCTTTAAAGAGCACAATTAGCTGCTGCCCACACTAGTCTCTTCACTTTGCTCGCACCATGCAAAAACACTCAACACTTTATTATCAGAGGAGAGGCTTGCACTATAACATCTGTAAGAAAAAGGCATGGGGGGTAAACAAGGCTTGACGATGAATGCCCTTTATATGCTTATATAAGCACCAACCGCACAGACAGTGTGGGGCAGATGCTAAAATCACTGAGGGTTTAATATAAAATCAACATAAATACATAATGTAAAACACACCCATAATGCATAAATTGCACAAAAAACAGGATTCTCCATACAGAACATTCACCACAATGTCACTATAAGGTGGTACAAGTGGAATATCACTGGAATTCATTTACTTGAATTCTCCAATAAACTTTAAAAAAAAAAAATTCATGTAAATAAAGTGGGACTTTGTATGTAAAAGTTTGACAGATACAGTGTAGGCACATCGGTACTTTACTTTTGTTATCTCAATAAAATGTACAGTGAACCGTATTAACACATTGATGCTTAAAGTCCAGGTACTATCGGATCAGTGATTCCAGTGTAATCACATGAAAATGCTTCAATGGTACAGAAGCATGTGATATATTGGAAAGACAAAAAACAGGAAAATATCAGGGACAGACCATGAAAAGCCATGTAAAATTTTTCACAAAAAAATTGTTGCATGATTCACAGAAAATCCAGTTTTCAGATTGTTTCCAGTTTCTGAGTGTTTATGTTTGATCCACATGGAAAAAGTTATTCCCCTTATTTGAATTGAAGGGTTTTTCAGAAACAACACTAAGTTAAATGTTATTCATCATAAATGTTATTCATTATTTTATTTTAATTAATTTTTTTTTAAATTGTTCAGCTCTAAAGTCAATTACTCAGCCCAGGCAACAATGAGAAAGACATGCATCAAATTAATAAATTTTTCTATCCGTAATGAAACTCGTAGGTGACCATTATCTATGTCATGTTGCTGGCTCACTGACTTTGTGTGAGGGCTTCATATGGTCGAAGAGTGATACGGGAAGCACTGTTGGACTGAAATTTGCTCAGAAGCTGGTTGACACTTGCTGGTATAGCCAGATGCAAAAGTAACTACTGTAAATTTTACAAGAGGTGAAATGATTCTATTTAAATACAGGGTGAAGCAAACTGTTTTGTTTTTTTTGTTTAACATAATGTGGTACAAAGAGGAAGTTCACAAAGTTACTTACACAGAGTCAGTTGTTATTTATTTCTGTTAGCAATGAATTGATATTTGGACATGTCATGTTAACTTCACATGACATGCGTATCAGCATGAGGGCCATCAGGAGGAAGAGAGCACAGTGGTGGTTTGAACCCTTTCTGAAATGGCTGACAAGTGACAGCCCACTGTTCAATGTGTAAATGAAAACAGACATTTTGACAAGATGTCAGGAAACTTTCCAGCTGTTTGTGGTGACAAAACCATGTTTCAAGACAAAACATGATCCTTTGCAAACCCTTACCAAGTCATTTTGTGCCCAAATCTAACAAGATCTAACTACAGCACTGCTACAAAAACAAAATAAAACAAAAAAAAAATTAAATGTGAAGTTGTATCATCATCATCTCTGACATTTACACTCATTCAGAATCAAATCAAATTAAAATAGAATTCCTTTGTGTATACATGCGAATGCATATTTGAATAAAAACAACTAAACATACTGCCCTTATTTAACATTCACTGGTATGCTAAACTGATTTGCTTCAATAAACTGTTCTGTGCAAAGCACGAACAGGACTACAAACTTGACCAGCTGTCACAATGGGCTCATGTTCAATAGAGGAGTGCTAAACACCATCTTTGTGTGCATGTGCCTGGGTGGGCAATCATTGTATCAATGACCTGTTGCACTCTGTTGGTCTCATCTGACCCATGTCATCTGTTGAGGTTAAATGTCAGCAAAACTGATGACAGTTTTGACTTCTCAAAAGCATCTGATCTGAAGTGCTGCTGATTTGGCTGAAATGAAGGCTGTCTGGAAGATGATCAAGCTGTGATGGCTTCAGAAACACATGCTATAGTGCACATAAGACACACGCACGCACGCACACGTTATTATATCTAAGTCGCTTGGGGCAGATCGCGACCTATGTGCCTTTTAATCAGTGGTAGATGTGACACAGTGACATGAAAAACACATGATTACTTGTGAGGATAATCCCATTGTATAAGGCCTCTTGGCTAACACATAAAGTCTACACTACACAAACACACACACTGTGAACTGTAAGCATTGCTCAAACATACTGATAGTTACTATCTACATAACACTGTATGCCATATTCCATTAAATCAGTGCATTTGTTCATATGCAACCAAATGGAGTTGTTGGTGGGACAGATGACTGGGAGCTGGAGGCAGAAGATAAACCAGTCATGGATCAAATATATGTCCCTCAACAAGATGAGTCCCCCTGTTAAAAAGCAATGTGCCTTGATCAGATGCACCTGCCTTTTAAAGGGAATGGGAGAACAATGGGAGGATTATGCACCATTTAATTAGCAAAATGGAGACGGAGACATCCTGTATTTGCACTACAGATTTTAGAGCATGCATATTAGACTGTTTAAAACGCCCTATAATGTGCTGCCACATTATGCTTTCAAACGACTTGCTTTAAATTAAACGCTATAGCTTTTCAAAAAGTTGTTGGAAGGAATAAACTATGAAACTTAATTCTACTGAGGAGAATGAGAATGTCCCTCCATACAACTGACATCAGAAAATATCTTTACCTCATATCATTAACAATGCAATTATCTAAACACATTTTTAAAAACAATTCATTAAAAAACAAATAAAGCCAATTCTGTATAACAGATAATTGAGAAAAACATTAACCACAAAATTGATAACCATCTGCATTAATAAGCCCTCTTCTGGGCAGCCGTATTGACATGATGCAGCAGGTAACCACAGTTATTTAATGAAGTTTAATTAAGATTCTGTTACATTTAGTTCAGCATAGTCTCTCCAGTGAGCACAGAAGTGCACAGAAGCAACAGCCTGGTTGTGTCCATAATCACTCCCTACTCCCTAGCAAAAACTACTTACAAAATTAAAATCTACCTGATCAACATTGCATGTGGTTTTTGCCATAATGGCTTAGTAACATATACATGTACAATTTATTACATTGCAAAGAAAATGATAAAACTTTAGCATATCATCAAAAGTTAAACAAATAATTATTTACATTTATAGAGTTGGCCTATTCTCTCTCGTCTCACAGATCCACCTTTCTTATTCTGTGAAATGCATGATAGTCCGGACTGCTTGGGTGGTGACCATCAGTTGTATATGACGCATTATGAGGTACTTCGAATGCACTGTATAGGGTTTGTTATTTTGCACTATATAACCAGACAGCAGTGTAAAATATTGAACACCTTTTATAGCGCACTATCTAGGACTAGGGAGTGATTTCAGACACAGCCCCTGACTGTGTCTGATCGGAATGAGTAGTATAAACGGTAACACAAATGTTTACTTTACAAGCCAATGTGTATACCGTGATAAAGGTCTACTCAGTATTGTTGTTATAGATGTCTTGAGGAAATTCCCTTTGCCAACTTGCCCCACCCCATGTACTGATATAGACACAATCATCAATTGTTAAACACTGCACAAAAAACTTTTGTCTTTTATCTTAACTTTGATTTAGGCTGAAGTTCCACCTTGCACCATGGGCAGAAACTCATCGTCTTGTGAAGACTAGAGGATGTGGAGGTCAGGCAGGTGATTCATGTTCCATTTCTGTCCAAACAATCACTTTACAAAAGATTTCCTGCAATCTGGCAAAGTGGTGTCACCACTAATTCAATATTACTAATCTAATATCAACCATTTCCTCCATCCATTTTCTTTAAATTAAAGTTAATTGTGAAGTACAAGCTGTGGTGTATGCTGAGGTAAAAAGAGAACCTATAAAGCACAGATTAGTGGTTTCAATTATTGTATTAATGCATCTTTCTAGAATAAGGATCTCGGTCTCCTTTCCCCTAGGGTTAGGCTTCACTGATTTGTGGCTTTTGAACAATCAAAACAATAACAACAAAACACTAAATGGGCTTTGAAAATGGTTGCAGTATTACTTTTTGCATTGCATTTTTTTCTTGCATTCTGGGGCTGTCTCAAATTCAGACAAGAATTTATTTATTTCAAATAACTGCAAAACAGGTAACTTACTTACACTAATTAGAAGGGTGATGCTGAGATCTGGACAGCAGTACAGGGGCCAGGACTGGCTTGAGAGCAGTGGATTGGATGCGTAAAATGTCACAAAGGTGGACATGACTTAGCATTGACCTCAAGCAGTTCTTGTGTAAGTTCATGAGAGATAATTTGTTCTCACACACATATGTAGAGCCGAACAAGCCCAGCATTGTATTTGCAAATGTTCGGATTTCTGGACACCGCCCTTTATCCATCTACAGGTAAAACCTGACAAGAAAATGCTGCTGGAGTCAGCTGCACTCCTCATTGTCACGCTGCAGGTCAATGAGCTCCAGCTGCAGCTGATGTGGAGAATCATTAGGGTCCACGGAGAAGAGAGAAGAGAACAGCAACATGTCCTTTTCAATAGTTGCAAAATCGCAAAAGCATTTGTTGAACTCCTGAGTAAGAGATGCAATGGCTGTTGTGTATCTCCCAATTTCAAAAGGGACAGTGTTGTGTGATAAGCTTTCCATGACCTCATACAATGCTAGGAAATGTGCAGTCCTGGGCTCTGCATGTGAAGAGTGCCTCTGGAAAAGTTGCAGTTTGGCTTTAAAGGCTTTGATGTGTGCTTATAGATGGCTCACCAGTGCCTCTTGCCCTTGAAGGCCAACATTCAGCACATTCAGATGCTTTGTTATATCAACCAAAAAAGGCAAAATGTCCAGTCATAAAGGGTCTGATAATTCTTTCACTGGCTGTCCCTTTTGAGCCAAAAATTGTCTGCTCACACTGATGGTGGTATAAGGCTTTAGATCAAATGAAATTAATTGTCTTTATCATCAGTTTCATACCATGATCAAATTTGAGATGATTTGCACAGAGGATGTGCAGTGGAGGTTTATAGCATTGCCTCTTTTTTCTCAGACTTTGTTACAGATGAGTGTGGATAATCTACTTTGTTCACCAGCCAGTAATGATCCCGCTAATTTCACTCCATGGTAGTTTCATATTATCGACAGCTGGATAAACAAACAACTCTTGTTAAGCCTTTAAAACTTTGAAGGTCAAGTAGCTCTTATGTACATGTTCATGTCATCATCAACTCCTCTCGAAAATATTAGCAGCTGAGCAGTTTCAGACGCATCTGTGCTTTCATCGCAGGTTAACGAGAAAAAAAAGTACTCTCTTAATATCTGATGATGTCTCTTCAATTCTCCTTGCTACAGTTTTACGTACGAGGCAAATATTAGCAAACTCTGGCTTCTTTTCAGGGCAAATTCTTTCCACCATTGTCATGACACAGTCTTTGATAAACTCACCCTTTGTTAAAGGTTTGCTGTGTTTAGCAATTAACATGGCCACTTTGCTGTTGTGAAGAAAGATTAGCCTCCAGTTGCTTGTCTTTTTCGGCACAGTCACGACCTGACAGCTTGTCATATCAAATTAAGTAAACACCGTTCATGTTCATGTTTTGAGTAAAAAATGAAATACTGCAATTTCATCTATGTTGGAAGCAGCCGCCCTCATAAACCCCTTTACTCTTTATATCTAAACTGGTCATGGCCAAAATTAACTGGATGGGGGCACAGCCATGCCAGACAGAGCTGCTGAGTGGTGCTGCCACCATGAGATGAAAAGAGAAATTGGATGAACTGCCTAAAGCATATTCAATGAAATTATAAATCTAAATCATCAGATAAATGGAAATGGATGGAGAGATCTGTACAATGACAAATAGCTCTAGTTGATTTCAGTGCCAACTGGATGCTCCCTGTGTTTTCAATACTATAGACCTTGAACAGAAGAAAAACCTGAAGGAACTGCTCTTCCAATGTGGCCTTTAAACATTCTGGCAGCCCTCAGTAGATGCTGGAGGTTGAGGCTTTGAAGATGGATGTCTGGACTCCTTCAGACATAGCTTCCTGCACCCATACCCTCATGTAACAAAAACTGAAAAGGGGGCTGATTGTTTGTTAACTAATTATAAATTTATCAGATCATCTTTTCAACACTGCCTTATTTTTCAAGAAAAAAGATCTAAATTCTCTGATTCCAGTTCCTTAATGGTTAATATTTTCTGATATTTTAAGTGTCTATATTCAGCAGGCCTGCATTTACTCTTGTCATGTGTTTATGTGTGTCTTGTGTGTGTTGTTGAAGGTTCTCTGGGCAGAACTACAATTCTACACCTGGGAGCTTCTGGCCAGTCTTCCTTTTGCATGTAAGAGCTGATTGCCCGTGTCTCTCCACTTTCCTGTGTAGATACACTGACTCTGTGCTCTCCTCCATCCAGCACCGTGTTTTTGCTTGGCTGGTGTCGGCCCAATTAATAGTTTAGATTTGCACACTAAAACACTCGCAACCTCCACTCTAACGCTCACCCACCAGCCGACGCACTGATACCACTGATTTACACATGCCATACCTCAATTATGTACTGTATCTTTATTTAGTAAATTTGTGTTTGAACTGTTTTTTGAGGCAAGTCATGATATAGTCAAAGATGCTGTATTCCTAATTTAAGACTGAGGTCTCATAATAGTGAAATAAGGGGAATGATCAACAAAAGCACAAATAAATCCTTCTGATTCATATGAGCAAATCAATGGTTTTGACTTATAATGTTAAGCATTACCATTAAATTACCTTATGCATCCATAAACTACCTTCCAACTGGCTATTTATTTCTACTGTTCTCTCCATCAGCTCATTGTTTAACTGACTACACCTGATTTCTTTCATTTCACACCCTCAATTACTTCAATCTTCCTATTTAAAACAGCATTTGTTTTTTGGGGATGAAGAGAAAGACAGAATGGCACAATTTTTTTCAGAAAAGCAGCTATAAATAACTGCTGGGAAGAAAGGAGAAGAATGGATTTAGAGGGAGCGTGAGTAAAAATAGATCAAACTGTCAGCTGCACAACTATTTGGTAAGCAGAAAGCATTTGGTTCGGGGGAAATCAAAGACAGAGCCAGGCCCGATGTAGAGAGGGCTGCAGAGCAGTGCTGAATCCAAAGCAGAGGATGCATTTGATAAAATGTCTGAGCATAAACAAAAACAAGCACACCCAAGCACTCCAGGATGACCTCTAAAGCCTTTTGCCTTTACTAAAAAGAAATACAGATGAAGTTTACTGTGACTTATGCATTGACTTTGGGGGAAATTCTGACTTTCCCAACTGTCTGAATGATTATAGGCCATAAACCCATCCTCAAAAAATGTTCAAGTAGATTTTTGGCCAAACTAGAAACCTACAGGGTATTAGGTACAGTTTGATTTTACAGGTTTAGAAATGCAGACCAGAAGATATCTTCTCTAACCATTATTCTTTCCTACCACCCTGACCTGTTTTCATCTCTGTCCTCCATAGGCAGAAGATATGGTTTTAAATGTTACTGCTAGGGAGAGAGGAGATTACAATCCTAGTGTTTATAATGAAAAACACATGGAGGGTATAAAGGGAGACGCTACAGATTGTGTGATTAGTGTTGGTGAGAAAGAAGTCATTTCTAGATGGGGTGACTATGGAGAGATCAGCCTGGTTGGACTTAAATCAGGGTTCACACACATGTGTGATTTGTTTGAAGCTCTTACCGTAACATCTCACTATTTCTGATAAACACTCAAACAATCTCTGAGACACAAAACGTACACAGAACAATCAGTATGCGCAGACAATCACTGCCCTGACCCCTTCAGCTATCTTATCTTCATCTCTGAGGCCAGATAATCCACATAGGTCCTTCAGCACGCACGCACGCACGCACGCACGCACGCACACACCCACACACAATTCACAATTCTATATCCTGGGGTCCATGCTGCTTATGTCCTGGCACATACTGTAGTGATTTTTAAAAGGGGTGGCTTATCAGTCCTTATGTCTGTGAGCTGAAGAACACGCTCACCTTAGCTGTCTTCTCTTCTAGTCTGTGCTTGAGCAAACTGGATAGTAATCACTTCTTTATTACAGCACAATGTCATTTATTTCTATAGCTCAGAGCAAATTTTTTTTTAAAGTCATCGTCTTGCAGGACAAGGACAGTTTTGCACTGTGTCATGAATGTGAAAATGTGAGCAATCACATTAATTTGTGCCTAATTTATGCTTGAGCTGATGGCTTATCATTTGTTAATGAGAGGATTTAATTAATCTACTTTTGAAACATGTGCTTTTAATATATTCATATTTTGTGGACATGAGGATTAAAGATGTCAGTCAGAGGTTGTGATCTTAAGATCATTGTTGGCCAATGTGTATCAGCATTAAATGCATACAAATTTTTTGGAAAAACATTTTATTTTTCTTGCCCTATCAAGTTGATCAGTCTATCAGAAGGAATGTCTTTTAGTTTGAGCCTGAACATATCCTGAAAAACACTACACATTAACTGGCTATTGTTTGTAAAGGAGAGAGCATTAGAGCATTTCATTGCAAGTACAGTAAATTCACAGTGATTCAACGAGTAAATCCAATCTCCATGTTGCATTTATGAAAAAAATGGGTAGTTTTATAGCCCAAACAGATTTACATAAGCCATTTAAGTATGCATCTTGAGTTATTAGGTTCCAATCAATTTAACTCTGCTAGAATACTACAGTTAATATAATCTCATCAAACGGTGCAATGCTACATGACAAATCTGAGCGTGGGTAACATATGAAGAGGGTGTTCATGAGAGGATCAAGTTCGCATGAAATTTTCATCATGATTCTCATAATGTCATTTTCCTAAAACCAGAGCAGTCCCACTGCAGACATATGCAGTTCTGGACGTGGACACCGATGGATGAAGTGAGGCGTAGTATTGACATTAGTTGGAGTGGAGCTCAGGGACCTACTTGACAGGATTCCAAAGACTTCCTGCCAAGTAAGGATTAGTTAAATTTCAGCAAGATCTTATTCATGTACTACACATTATGTTAGAAGCATGCCAACTTAAACCACAATGCTTTGTTTGTATTCAACAATGAAAACACAAAGATGACAACATCATCTACATATCTCACTCTCAAAGTATTTTTTAATCAGAGTCTTGGTGTTTCTTCTGAAGGCAACTGGAGTTCTTGTAGTTTTTTGAAGATGTTTCACCTCTCATCCAAGGGGCTTCTTCAGTTCGAGAACTGAAACGTCTGAAACGCGAAACGTCTTCAAGAAACCAAGAAGTCCAGTCGCCTTCAGAAGAAACACCAAGACTACCATGACCTGGATGACAGAGAATCTTCACACACATCTTTTTAATCAGACCACCTCACCACAAAAACCATACCAAGACTGACAACTAAAGAGTGTAGAGCGTCAGCAAGAGTGTGTGTGTTTTCTTTCCTACCTTCCACTGGTGTTGCGGAGGATCACCAGGGCATCAGGGAAGCCGTCCAGGTTGTAGTCCCCATGGTGCAGTGTCAGGGGTTGGCTGGGTTTCGCTGCAACAAAGCTCCAAATTGTGTCCCTCCTCTGGAAATCCGACAGCACTGGTACCCACTGCAACAAAAAATGCACATCAATCATAATGAATCAATACAACACTGCACACAGTAATTGACATAGAGGTAAAGGATACAAGAAAAACTGTGGAAGAGAAGCGCAAAGACTTGGCGTTCACAAAGACATGCTGTCTCTTCTGAATTTTCAAAATGTTGTAAAATTTCAAGTTCAAGTTCAATCAACATTTTCAAGTAGAACATTGTACATCTAAAGTACACTACAGCATTTGTATGGACATGCCATGTATTTATGTACATGATATCTCTACATTTATTTTTCATTGAGCTCTTTCTCTGTATGTCTGTTTTAATATAAATTGTTCAAGAAACTGTGTGCAAAGTAGTAATGCACACTTTAGCTTTACTTTCCACCTTCCATCTCTGAGCAAGTGTACATTAGCAAAAGAAGTATGACAAATAATTCAATATTTTGCATATATGACTATACTATAATGAAGCAGTTGAAATTTTAATGTTACTTGAAGAGTTTAATCAAGAGTAAAAATCAACTATTAACTCTTTTTACAATATAAATTGGTCTACATCATTGACTTTATGTAAATAAGGATGACATGACATCTTTCCAAAAGTGAAACAAAGGAATATTGACCCCCCACACCCAAATTTGGACAGACACGCAAGGCGTCCGTTATTAATTAAAATCTTGGCAATTTTACATTGGGTTGTCTTTCTTCTACCGTTCTGAAAGAAAACACAGAAAGTGCCACTCTGCCATTGCAACCCACATAGTTGTCAAAGCTAGACTTCCATTTGCTGGCTTTAGGCTAACCAGTCCCAAATGAGCACTGTACTAGTATAATAAATCTCACCTCAAAACTAAAAGCTACTAAAACCACATCAAATTAAAATTTACCCAAGATGGTTTCTGCAAATTTAGGTAGTTCGTAAGAAAGTGGTGTATTTTCAAGTGTTTATCTGTATAATTAGCATGTTTTAGAATTTTTAGTTGAAGCTTAATGTTTAAAAGGAGCTGTGACATAATTACTGCTATAGTGCCACTTTTGACATATGAAATAACCACGTATCATGCTTGTCATCATGAGTTAACGTTCAAAATCGTTCAGGGTAATGGTAATAGAAATTACTTTGCGGAAATTTGACTAAGCAAAGACTGAAGTCAGCTGAAGTATGCAAAAACAAACAAAAAAGCATAAAATGAAACCAGAGATTGTAATATGGACTAAACAATAAAATACATCACCGAATAAGTTTTGCATTTAATGCCTTAATTCCATTCTCTTTAAACATCAGGCCCAGGCATTGAAAATGTTCTCCTACTCATTTAAACCAAAACATACAGGGCATCTTCCTCCATATCTTGAAAATTCAGATTTCAAGGTAATAGGTCTTCTAATGGGCCCTTGCTGTAAGAATGCAACTGAATGAACTTTTTGGAAGGAAATTATCAAATTACAGAGGTACATATAACAAGTGAAAGCAAAAAAACAACATTCCAGAGAGACTATTATGACCTATGAACGCTATTTCACCTAGCAGCTGCACCATTCTCTGGTACAATACCAATGATTTAAACTTTGACTGTCCATTTATGATATAACATCTCTCTTCCTACTAAATGCTGGACAATGCAACGGGGAGAATGAGCTATTACTTTTCATTCTGCTAAACAAAACATTATTGTAACCGTCCATATTCTTCCAGTGAATTCATTTTAATCCTAACCAGTGGCAGGCATTCTGGTCTTTTTGCTTTCATTACTGTCTTTACCATGAGTTGCCAGTGAATTCCTGTGAATTACATATAATACTACAAAGGGAGACGTTAAAAGGGTCAGAGCGAGAGAATAAGTTAGTAAGAATTATCATCCCCATCACCATTTAGTACACATCAGTATGCTTTATTCTGATACCACACCCTGAAACAAAACTACAGTCATTATTATGCTAATGCAATTTAATTGCTGACTCTGTCTTAAAATACTTAGCTGCCACTTTATTAGGCACACCTAAATATAACTGTTTTCAATCCAATACCAATTTCCTGCAACAAATCCCCCATTTATGAGGTTATATGTTCAGTTTTTATTGATTTGTCTGAGAGGTGTTGATTAAACGTAATGATCATTTTGGAACAAGTGGTTTGCAGTGCTGTTAATTACAGCCTCAAAAATGATCATTTAGTGAATTCACTCTAAAGCAGCTACCTTCCAATTCTGACTTATCTGTAAAGCAAATTTAAGAGCAGCAGTAGTTAAGTGCTTTACCTTTAAAAATAGCAAAGTTTGTAACAACACAAACAGACCATGAAAGAGAAAAAGAAAATAATATGGAGGTTCAATTCTTTAACTGAGTTAAAATTCAAAGAATAAAAATGTGTTTTATTGTAGAATTTAGACAATGTAGAAGCCAGTGTAACACGTGCGTGTAATTTTGGTCCAGAGTTTTGGGGTAATGACTGCAAATGCATGAGCTGCTTTGCACTTGAACCTTGCCCTGAGTACAAATATATAAGCCAATGGTCAGCAGACCCAAAGTGACCTTGATGGGAAGTGCAATTGTAAAGTTCAGTGCAGTGGATTGGGGATAAATCATTTAGCAAGTAATCAAATCTTAGAAAAATGTACAGAGAGCTAAAATGAGGACAGTAGCATGGAGACATGCAAAAAATTATCTTAGAGGTACAAGTAGCAGAATTCAGAACTATATGCAGGCGTGAGAGCGAGGCCTGACGAATGCTAACAGATAAGGTGTTTCAGTAGTCAAGTCAGATTGTGATAAATGCATAAATACATATTACATTTTCAAAATCATTATACAATATGCACTACCAAGTCCAGATACGATGACTTTAGTTTTCTTGTCATTAAAGTCCAAAAAAAATAAGGCCAACACCCAAACGCTTATATTTTTTCATTCATTCATTTTCTATCGCTTATCCCGTTAGGGGTCACGGGGGGGGGCTGGAGCGTATCTCAGCATCTTGGGGCGAAGGCGGGGTACACCCTGGATGAGTCGCCAGTTCATCGCAGGGCTGACATATAGAGACAAACAACCATCCACACTCACAGTCACCCCTACGGGCAATTTCGAGTGACCAATTAACCTACCCCCAAATTTGCACGTTTTTGGAATGTGGGAGGAAGCTGGAGTACCCGGAGAGAACCCACGCAGACACAGGGAGAACATGCAAACTCCCAAACGCTTATATTCTACAGTTTAAACAAAGAGGATTATTAGACCAGTTCTAGCAAGGTGTACATGCTGACTTAACCAGTGTAAATTCAAAAGTTCCACTCGAAAATCTCTATCAGGCAGACCACATTGTTAGTAGACCAATAATTTCAGCCCATTTGGCTAAAATCATTAATATGGTGAAAGCAAACAAGAAGAAGAAAACAAGAAGTTTGAAAACTCTGCATGTTACTTAAACTAAAAAAGGTCAATCAGACTAAGAAGTGGGTGACATTACTTTTGGAAATAGCTGAATAAAACATTTTAACATCACCTGACTATTGACTGTCTATTACCAGAGTTTGAGAAAAATGACAATTTATTGCTGTTAATACCCTAGATTTGTGATACCTGTAGACAACTATAACTTCAAACAAATTTTCTTTCAAATAAATGTCTTGTCACCGGTTCTGTTCAAAATTTTTATGGACAGAATTTCTAGGCGCAGCCAAGCGGCGGAGGGAGTCGGGTTCGGTGGCCTCCGGATTCCGTCTCTGCTATTTGCAGATGACGTGGTCCTGTTGGCCTCATCGAACAGTGACCTCCAGCTCTCACTGGGACGGTTTGCAGCCGAGTGTCAAGCGGCAGGGATGAGAATCAGCACCTCTAAATCTGAGGCCATAGTTCTTAGCCGGAAAAGGGTGGATTGCCCACTCTGGGGCGGAGAGTCGCTTCCCCAAGTGGAGGAGTTCAAGTATCTCGGGGTCTTGTTCACGAGTGAGGGGAAAATGGAGCGGGAGATTGACAGACGGATTGGAGCAGCGTCGGCAGTGATGCGGACGCTGAAGCGGTCTGTTGTGGTGAAGAGAGAGCTGAGCCAGAAGGCAAAGCTTTCAATTTACAGGTCAATCTACGTCCCAACTCTCACCTATGGTCATGAGCTCTGGGTAGTGACCGAAAGAATGAGATCGCGAATACAAGCGGCCGAAATGAGCTTCCTTCGCAGGGTGGCTGGGCTCAGCCTTAGAGCTAGGGTGAGGAGCACGGACATCCGGGAGGAGCTCAGAGTAGAGCCGCTGCTCCTCCGCGTTGAGAGGAGCCAGTTGAGGTGGTTCGGGCATCTGGTCAGGATGCCTCCTGGACGTCTCCCTGGGGAGGTGCTTCGGGCATGCCCATCCGGGAGGAGACCCCGGGGCAGACCAAGGACACGCTGGAGAGATTACATCTCTCGGTTGGCTTGGGAACGTCTTGGTGTCCCCCCGGAGGAGTTGGTGGAAGTGGCTGGGGAGAGGAGCGTCTGGATGTCCCTGCTCAGGCTGTTACCCCCGCGACCCGGACCCGGATAAGCGGCAGAAAACGAAACGAAACGAAACGAATAAATGTCTTGTGTGCCCCCATGTATCATGTTAAAAAAAAACAAACAATAAAGCACCACAATGACAGCATCCACAAACACAGTGTCCAATGCAGGATGTTTATAGTTCTTATGAAAGCTTCTCAGTGGTTCACGGTGCTAAAACCTTCAGTCATTTCAGAGGGGTTGTGATGGTCAAATTTAAAAAAAATTAAAATAAAAAGCAAATTACCATTTTACAGCCATTTCTTTCACAATGCTGGCCGTTTGGAGCCTGTGTGCATAATGTCTGTACACAGGTTGGTCACTATTCAAACTGGTTTAAATACTTGGTGATTTTTCAGGGGCTTGCCAACTAGTTTCCCTTTTAAGAATCCTTTACTCCAAATCTACGATGCTAAGATAACTAATGAAAGACTATTTTATGTTTTCCCATATCCCTACTCCCTCCTAAGAACACTGATTACACAGAAATGAATTCAATTAACTGCTATTATATTAGCTGATTTTATATCTGAGCCCATTCCTACAATTCAACATCTTTTACCATTTAGTTTTAAAGGCAATGTCATCTAATACCAGATTTAAATGACATGATTCTGATAAAAATCTAATTTAATGAAACCTGTACTACACTAATTAAGGTGCTCTAGGTTTTGAGAGAGTGGAACCTCAATGATTCAGTGTAGGTAGATGTGACTTGAGGATGGTCATCAATATGTTTCTCTACATACCAATGTTTCATTAAAGCATAGTGAGGGGAGAGATAATCCAAGATCTAGGTTGAATATTTTTATTAGTATACTTAGACCTTTAATGCAACACTGCTCCGTCAAGCTACCATTAAATGATTGTTGAGATAGCGATAGCTGATTAATCAGTTTATACCTATCACGACCCCTCTCAGCTGTTTAATCCACGTAGTGTTGAATCTGTTTGCTTTCCCCACAACCCTAACATTTTATTCCAGTCCTCAATCAACAACTTAAAGGTCCACTCTGGATTTTACCATGGATTCTCATAAACTAAAGGAAAACAGGAAATGAAGCTTGTTACAACAGTGCTCAATCTCACAGTTCAACAACAAAACATATGTACAATATTTGCACACCAGGTACTCACAGTACCTTCGCTCAGACAGTCAGTCAGTCAGTCATAAGCCAGTTATAGCGTCAGCCCAAAAAGCTTGCTTAAGATTTCCACAGTGCGAAATGTGAATTAATAACACATCTACTTATATAAACTCAGTTGTACAGTTCCTATTTTTATCGTATATGAATTAAACAGTAAGGGCACAAAAACTTCATGTAACCTTTGAAAACAAACTAGGTAACACACTTCTATAGCAATAGCGCCACTTAACCAACTCCAGAAAATACAATACATGTTCAGATGACGTTGCATCTTGCCAGCAATCGGTCTTAAAGGTACAACACACAATTTCAACTGTTATCTTGTGTATGGAGCTTCTCTGCAATATGTGTAACTTGTTCCCCCATGTTACTAGTGGAGGTTACACAACCATCTGACATTATTGGCCCCAAATTCCACCAATATGATAAATAAAATGTTTTATCATGTTTTATCTGATTAATCAACCAATCACTAGTTTGGATGACAAACAGTACTGTCTTGTTTTAAAATGACAGAGAGCTTGTTAGGATGTCAAATAACAATGGCTTGCGGCTTTAACCCAGAGTCAAATAACAACTGTAAAAAAAACCAAAAAAAAGGTGCAAGAATGATGTGTCTTACAAGATCTGTTCTGTGAAATTGGAAAAGATGTTAAGTATTAAGTGCACGTTAGTTCCACATGTCACTCTGAGAATGTGTGGACATACATTGAAACGGCAGCCAAATCTCCTTTTTTGCAGTTCAGTCTACAAAGCAAATTAATTTATAGGTGAGTTATCTTTTATACTGAAGTCCTCTGGTCTGCGCTAAGCATTGCTGTCACTTTCGCTCTGAGGACAGTGTGAGGCTTTTCCTGGATGGCAACCTTATCAGCAGACCAGTGAGCTGCTGTTGGCACTGAGGCAATCAGTAGCCTGTCTTTTCCTTCTTTCCCACCACTGATTAGAGGAGGTGAGAGGAACTGCACAGGGAATACCAACAGCATCTAGTCAACACCACAAATATGCTGACACACAAACACACGGAGTAATGCATCAAGTTGGAAAAACTCATTATTAACCTTTGTGATTGTGTGGCAGCTACTGATTACTGTGGAGATGGCACGTTAATCTTAAGTAAATGTTCATCGCCAAAAGGCTCGCTGGGAAGAGGAGAAAATTTTAGGGCAAAAATATGGTGAAATACAAAAAAATATAATAAGGTTTAGAAAAAAGAAACACCAGAATGAGATCAAAATTACAGACATGTATGTGTATATGCATTCAATCTGTCATAATGAAGAAATGCTTAATCAAGCAAGAGTACAAGATTAAGCAGGCCATACTGGCAATTAATTAAACTCACATTAAAATTAAATGATGTACCAACACGGCTGTCTAGCTGCAGTTTATATATGGGATTGTTTTCTGACGACGAGCTTGATTGCATCCCTCACACATTACCCAAAGACATTCATATGTGATGATCATGTGTAAACATGTGGCAGAACAAAAGCAGATGATGCAAGATGGGAATTTTGGTAATTTAGCAGGCGATATAACAAAGTGTAACAGCTAGAGTAGGAGTCATAAGATTGGACCAATTCAAACTGCACTTGCATTTTGGCAAGATGGGGCATTGTTTGCTCTGAGTTGTGTTTTATTATTCAGCGATAATGTGTGGGGAGTGTGGTGTCCTCAGCAAGGATATTAAAGGTTTCCAATCAAATCTTTTTTTTTTTTAATTAGAGAAGCTACAATGAATGGCCAATCTGAGAGGAGATCCTTAAATAAATCATGAGGCAGTTAGTTTTTTATGGCTATGTAGGTTTTGACATTTAATCACTAAATTTAGCAGAGATTTTGAATAATGTCAAGAATATGTCTGTTGAGATTAATCTGTGACTTAATGTACTCCCATTCAAACAGAGCACTTGTAAATCTAAATAACTCAATACTGATATTCGCTGGTTCAAATGTCAGCATATTAACACCAAATTGAGTCTGAGAGAGAGGGTGTGTGTGTTCATGCAGAGATCCAAACGACCTAGTTAATGGAGATGAAGATGATGATGGGATATTTGCTTGCGAAGTAATCTGATACCTTTAATGGTAGTGAAGGGTAGGATCCCACATACAAATAGCTTTTTATCAAACAGCGCAAGAACATAGATTGTATACAGACAGCTTATTACGGTGTTGTTGTGCACACACACACGCACGCACACACACAAAATTGCAAAGTTCCTATCTATTTAAGTGGTATATAGAAACACAGTTAAACAAACAATAAAAAAAATAATGTCAAGAGGCACAAACAGAGACTGCGACTCCTGTTGCGTTGCTGATTACTAAAGTGAAAAATCAAAGACGTGCTTGCAATGTCCCATTGATTTGACTTGGTGAAGAGAGCTCCCGCTTCATTAGGCCAAGGAATTAAAATGTGGCTGGCCTGCTATGGAGGTGCGGGGGAATTTATGGAGTGATGCTTAAACAACAACAGACGCTGAGGCTGTCCAAGGCGATAAAATGAAAAAAAAAAACAAAAAAAACAAAATGATGTGTAATGAAGCAGGCCTTTATGACGCCAGCAGAAAAAGTTACTGTAATGTTGATCATATGCTTCTTAAAGACAGCTATGGACCGAACATTAGATGAGTGGGTAAGAAGAACACAGGATTGATAGGCAGTAAAGGAGAAGTTAGGCAAGTATTACTGTAATCCTGGACTACTTAATGAATGCTTTGATTATGGGTCTGCATGTATGTTATGATAATGTTTAAGGAATGCAATATCTTAAATATTCTACCCTGAAATTTACTTCAACTATGTAGTACAAGTACAGATTATGTTACTCAAATATTAAAGGACATTGTTTAAAATGTCAGAAATAACAGAATGAAATGATCTGCAAATCATGTTCAATTTAATTGTAAATAAATACAGTAAAAAGATGAGATTTTAATGTTCAACCTGATAAATGTTATTGTTTTTTTTATAAATGTTCAATCACTGTCAATTTCATGACAGCAATACATTAAAAAAAGGAAACAAGGGGGCAAGTGCATGTTTACAGTTATTCTTGACCTTATTAACATGTTCACAAGGTGATTTTTCTGTACAAGACATGTCAAAATTGAAGATTTCTGCCTTCCTTCTATAGTCCACCAATGACAATATCCAGAAAACTAAATCTGACAGCAAGGGTGAGCCAGTGTAAAGAGGTTTCTAATCATCAAAAAGGTCTTTATCGATTACACCATGCTTTTATCCAAATATGTGTACCGATACACATTGCAATGACATGTCCGTATCCAAAACACCCAGATAGTGTATGGTTTTATTATTGGGTGAAAGCGAGGTCACAGCTTGTCCACGGAAAAAGGCAGTTGAAGTCAGAGCCACAGATGGATTGAGGCCATCTGTCTTTCTGTCAGCTTAGCCGGGTGGAGATGATGCTACCTGCTGCCTGTGTCACCTGTTTGACCTCTGACCAACCATCTGACTGGGAAGACTGGGAGCAGGCTGTCTGACACACAGTGGTTATCCTCACACTGTCTGGGTGACGACACCAGGCAGCTGGCTTGGTTTTTATGAGGGCAACATTTGTGTTTTATATGTTTTTAAAGGCAAGGGTTTATCACAAGAACATGCAGAAATGTGCATATACAGTAAATGTACCCAAATTAATAATAATAATAAAAATAATTACAAAGCTTTAAACTTGCTTTATATGGAGGTAAGTTTGTTGACAGCAACAACTGAGTAGGAAAAATTAAAAACAGTAAACAGTGTAACAGTGTGCTGCATCAGCCTCCTCTCAGGGTCCATGAGCCATTTCAGTTCTTTGTCTACAGAACAGAGATTGTTATTCCGGCTGTGATTCACAGTATCTCTACATATGGGACACCAGTTAAAGGAGAAAGATAGAGTATTTCTTAACAGTACCTTGCAGTCAGGGTATCCACTACCACTGTACAGGCCTGACAGGCTCCCAGGCCAGCATCAGCCTGAAATTGTTTTTCACTAAATATTGTCAGTTTTTCAATCACTCGTAGGGCTGGGCAATTTGACGATAAATATTGTGGAATGAGAGAAAATGTCTCTCTATTTTACTCTATTGTTTATATTTCCATTTTAGCAAAGCAGCAGCTGCAACGTGACTCACGGCTTTTTTAGGTAAGGTGGCTCCCACTTCATTTTTGCTGTATGCAATCTTGAGTATCAACAGACACAGAGGAGCGGGACACAGCGAATCCCTTGCGACAATCCTTGCATTGTTAATTTTGTTAATAAAAACTATGACAAAAAAATGTCGTCAATAACCATTCTTTCATCATGCAGACCACATGCTGATGAACGACCAACAGATTACTGATTACAAAAATTATGACGAAATGTATGTTGAGTTTCCATCATTGTTGCTGTTCTCCTGCTGTTTCTGCTTGGGAACAGGGGATGTGCTTCAGGAAAAAGTCTTTCACTTTCAGCAGCAGTAGTGAAACGACACACAGCAGACTCCAATTCATTCAAGGAAGCTGGGGCCATCATTTACTGACAACTTAGCTTGTTACTAAACATTTAAAAACACCTGGAGACTACTAACTAGCCTATAACTGCTTCTTCGTCCTCACTCAACTTTGTTGATACTTTCTCACTCTGCTCTGCCACAGGTACCCTTCCGTTAAAGAAAGAAAAACCCACAATGGTCACTGAAATAACTTGATACTGACAAAAGTAATAATAAATAAAAATTTACAGAAAATTAACTAATGAAACTCAGACATTGCTTTTGAATTGTGGTTCAAAAGAATCATTTAAAAAAAACGAAGTAATGAAATTGGCCTGGACAAAAACAATGGTACCCTTAACTTAATATTTTGTTGCACAACCTTTTGAGGCAGTCACTGCAATCAAGCGATTTCTGTAACTCTCAATGAGACTTCTGCACCTGTCGACAGGTATTATGGCCCACTCCTCATGAGCAAACTGCTCCAGCTGTCTCAGGTTTGAAGGGTACCTGCTCCAGACTGCATGTTTCAGCTCCTTCAACAGATGTTCAATAGGATTTAGATCAGGGCTCATAGAAGGCCACTTAAGAATAGTGCAATGTTTTGTTCTTAGCCATTCTTGGGTGTTTTTAGCTGTGTGTTTTGGGTCATTATCCTGTTGGAGGACCCATGACCTGCGACTGAGACAAAGCTTTCTGACACTGGGCAGCACATTTCGCTCCAGAATGCCTTGATAGTCTTGGGATTTCATTGTACCCTGCACAGATTCAAGACACCCTGTGCCAGATGCAGCAAAGCAGCCCAAGAACATTACCGAGCCTCCTCCATGTTTCACAGTAGGTACAGTGTTGTTTTCTTTGTATGCTTCATTTTTGCATCTATGAACATAGAGCTGATGTGACTTGCCAAAAAGCTACAGTTTTGTCTCATCTGTCCAAAGGACATTCTCCCAGAAGCTTTGTGGCTTGTAAATATGCATTTTGGCAAATTCCAGTCTTGCTTTTTCATAATTTGCTTTCAACAGTGGTGTCCTCCTCGGTCGACTTCCATCAAGTCCACTTTGGCTCAAACAGCGACGGATGGTGCGATCTGACACTGATGTACCTTGACCTTGGAGGTCACCTCTAATCGCTTTGGAAGTTGTTCTGGGTTCTTTGGTTACCATTCGTATTATCCGTTTCTTCAATTTGTCATCAATTTTCCTCTTGCCGCCACGTCCAGGGAGGTAGGCTACAGTCCCGTGGACCTTAAACTTCTGAATAGTATGTGCAACTGTAGTCACAGGAACATCAAGCTGCTTGGAGATGTTCTTATAGCTTTTACCTTTAACATGCTTGTCTATAATTTTCTTTCTAATCTCCTGGGACAACTCTCTCCTTAGCTTTCTGCTGTCCATGTTCAGTGGTACACACCATGATACCAAACAGCACAGTGACTACTTTTCACCCTTTAAATAGGCAGACTGACTGATTACAAGTTTGAAGACACCTGTGATGCTAATTACAGGACACATCTTAGTTTAACATGTCCCTATGGTGAAATTATTTTCAATCTTTTCTAGGGGTACCATCATTTTTGTCCAGGCCAGTTTCATTAGTTTGTTTTTCAAAATGATTCTGTTGAACCACAATTCAAAAGCAATGTCTGATTTTAGTTGGTTAATCTTCTGTAAACTTTTATTTATTATTACTTTTGTCAGTTTCAAGTTATTTCAGTGACCATTGTGGGTTTTTCTTTCTTTAACGGAAGGGTACCAACAATTTTGTCCACGTGTGTACATATCACCTGTTCTTAAAGGAACCGTGCTGCTCTGACATCACCAGTCGACAACAACACTGCAACTACAGCAAAAGAATTAGGTAGAGACTCAAACTAAAGAAAAAACCTGAGTATAATGGCATTTTGTTGACTAGAACTTAAAAAAAAAATTCAAGTGACTAAAATGCCAATAAAATTAATACGTACTTTCATCTACGGACAAAGATTAAAATTTAAAACTGCCGAGCAGAAAGCAGAGCAAAAGCCGACAAATTTGTACATAAAGGGGGACTAAGGGAAGACTCAAAGATTTCCTTTTGTAGATGCAGTAACAGCATATACAGTATATAGTACATATAAAACACAATACATCAAAGTCAAATTCTTTGCAAAAAAGGTCAAGATTTGGATCTGAAACCATCAACAACACTACTAAACACCCAAATATATAGTTTTTCAGCTGAAAATTGTGGTGTTTGGGATTAAATATTCTTTATTCCACAGGACTAACTAAATAATAAGATGTCGTGAGGTATGTGGTTTTATATTGACATTATTTACTGAAATTTACAAAATATTGTTATTGTGATATGAAATGATCCATATCGTGATATAAGATTTTGTCCATATCGCCCAGCTTTATTCCTTTGAAAATAATATTTTTTTAATTGGGTGCCTCTCTATTGGCCTTCCTCTCTGGGCCTTCCCAACACCCCATGGGGACAACACAATAATTTCAAAATTTTGCTGAAAATCTTTGGAGCCAAAACAAAGCACAGGTGGGGAAGACGGGAGAGACAGATGTAAGGAAAAAAATGAGAAACAAATACTGTACGTGCGCATTGTCTCTGTCAGCTCTTACTAAAACAATTTCTAGGTGAAACACGGCTTGCAGTAATGCTTATAATGCTGCTATTCATTAGGAAATTGATTATTTTGATTTTTTTGGCAGCATTTCAATTCCATTATGTGTGGTGATAATTTGAAAAATCTTCAGTAACATGCTGTGTTAGTAGTAACCACTTCGTTATAGTATTTCATTAATATCGCTTAGCTCTACCACATACATGTTGCTGTATTCAATTAGAATTGAGCCGTGCTGTTATATACACACACCTGGGTGGCTTGAATGCTAATTCTTGCTGAAAATATCTCTGTTGCTCAGGAAGAATCAGAATTACCTCACAGATATAGCACCAACCAGAATTTTCTGCAGTAATGTTAAATCGTGTTTCTGAATGTAGAGCAAAAAGAAAGGTCCAAAGTACAATGAACATGATCAGTGTGAGTAGAAAGAATGAAGCAGATTGCTGGAAGCCCCCTGTGGTTTTTTCCAATATCCCGGAGTAAGGACCTGGAGCTGCTGCAGAGCTGAGGCCGAGACCGCAAAGAAAGGATGGACCGAATTGCTGTTTGGAGACAAACTATGGACACACACTAGTTTCTACTCAGCGGGACAGCACACCCGAAGGTATCTCATCATATTCCTTGCTGTATACATACAACTTACCTTATTTGCTCTTTACCCCTTTTTTCTGCTTCTCTAACCCTCATTCCCTCTGATGGGATGTTTCTCTCCAACTGGCAATGATGGAAAAACAGAAAGCTTTTTTATTTCTCCCCTTCACCCCCTTTAACTTCCTCCCTGCCACCAGTTACTCACACTCCTATCCTAAAAGTTCACTTTCTTGCCCATATTGTCTCCCTTCATCTCTTCTTTTTCTTCATCATTTTCGTTCATTTTCTCTAAGCGCAGATTCCTCTGAGAAAGACATCTGCAGACTAGCTGCTTTACTGTAATGGAGCCACACAGTGGTATAAGGTAGCTTATATATGGGTCCAAGTGCTCGCCATTATGATAGCAGCCCCTCATGTACACCCCTTCATGGCCATGGCATTCCAATTGCAGGATACCCCCACCAGCAGCACAACGTCCACATCAAGACCACAAATATCAATGTCTGGCTTGAGATTCTCAATAAAGCTTTGACCTGGGCCTTAACAGATCATAATCCGATAGAGCAGGGGTCTTCAACATTTTTCAGGCCAAGGACCCGCAAACTGATGGAGAGATGGAGCAGGGATCCCATATTATATATATTGTATAAAATTGTGTTTTATACTGTTTTTAACTGGGCCTAGTGCCATGTATAAACCATATGTGTATGGCTGTTTCTTCTGGGCAGTCTGAAGAGCAACTTCTTAAGAGCATTTCATAGCTAGCTCACCAACATTGGCTGATTTTCTCATCAATGTCAGTTCACCTTGGAGGGATTTGAGACTAGCTTGGAAGTGTTCAACAGGTTTGTCTTTTAACTGGCTGTGGGTCGGCTCCAAGTGATGGTGCAGCTTTGATGGCTTCATAGAATCGTTTTACAGCACAGTAGAGCAAATGACACACATTGGTAATTCAATGCCATCTGAATCCTTGAAGGTAACCCTAAACTTCAGATAATTATCTGTATATTCTCAGGTCTTCTCTCATTTGCACTTACCCTTATTAGGTGCTACATCAGCAGCAGGTGCAGCTTCATTACTTAGATTTTCTCCGGTGGTTTCTGAGGTGGAAGGTATCTCTTTTATGCTTGTGGAGATTTTTTGGTCAAGTTGTAAAACGATTTATTTTCGCTCATAAATATGTCCGTACACTTGGCAAAATAATATACTGGCCTCAGTAGTGGGCTGTTGCGGATAGGAGCTGCAGTGCTTTAGTCAGCTTGGATTGAATAGGCTCTCGGCCAATCACAGGGCACCTAACACAGCCAACATGTAAAATGCAGCCTCTTTATTGGCACAGCAGCAATAGGGTCAAATCCTCTTATTTGGTTGCAGGAGGTTTGGAGGGACAGGTCCAGGCTAGTCTTGTGCAGTGAGTGAACCAGTGCCCAACTTGAGGGAGCTCCTGTGTGTCGCTGAATGTGTGCATTTCTGACAGAAAGATAACATCTTCAGCCTCCATTTATCCAGGCTCTATTATATGTTGAATTCATGTTTATGTGTATTTAAAGACATTTAAATTTGTGGAAAAAAACAAAAATTTATAAAAAATTGTCTAATCAACCACAAATTTCACAGCCCCCCTGCAGTACCTCCGTGGACCCCCTGTTGAAGACCTCTGCGATAGAGCATTTATGTGATGTGACAGAACAAATAAGAGGAGAGAGGCCCGACCCCCCACCCTTCCAGCAAAACCCAAAGGATTCTTTACCACAGGTACCACAGGGCAGTCTCAGAAGTCTTCCGACAAGATAGGCTACTGTTAAGGAAAGCATAGAGTTGACAGAGAAAGATTCAACCAGCCTGAAATCAGCGCAGGACAGCAGCTGTCAGTTTCACTGTGGTGCTGAAATGACTGCTGACTGTGATATCAAACATTTTAAGTGCAGTAACTTCACAATTGCAGACCGATTTGATACATGCCCCTAAAACTGTCCAGATGCACCCAGTCTGCCTTAACCCTGTCAAATAAATTTATTGCTCAACATTCAGCCTTATTTCTGCTATATATTCTATGCAAAATCAACTCCTCAACTAGTAGAACTTTGAACATAGCCTGCGAGTACACTGTCTGTAGAGCCAAGTCACATGTCTATTTCACGAAAGATCACTTTAATATCCTCTTCTTCAAGCAGGACCAATTGTTAAAGCATATATTAAGCATATATTATATATCTGCTTAATTCTATATTATCTAAATAACTTTTCTAAACTGTGTTTGAATAGCAATGAAGGGAATAGGCCTTTCTATGTGAGAATAATAAATCAGAAATAAAACAGCATAGCTAATGGCTGATGGCAAACACATACAATGTAACAGGTGCTCAATGCCAGCCTGACACTAACTGAAGTAATAATAATGAACAGGGGCAAGGTACCCAATTAGACAACCCAAATAAAATAAAATAAAAAAAACAAAACACCTGTAATGGACTATTTGAAAGGCATGATTGAAAAAGAAAAGTACTTCTTATAAAAAAAGCTGGTAGTAATCTAATTTTGGTAGCATTTTTCCTGTTGCTTCCTCTCATGTCTTCTCTCGGCATCACTTTTATGTTTAAGGGAAAACTGCTCACTTGATTCATCAGTCTAGAAAGATTTTACCCCTAAACTAGCTAGTGTTGCTGTACATTTTATTTTCTTGACTCATGATGAACTAGAGACCTTGCATGGGACAGCATTGATTGCTGCATATAAAAAATAAACTACTTAAGTAAACAACCTAGTTTACAAAAACAAGCATTGAATTCTGTTCTGGACTGAAAAAAAAAGGAGAAAAAAATGGTAAGAAGTTCTTGTATAGCACACAACAGTCTGTAATATAGTTGCTGTTCAAATACCTGTGTAGGTCCATGCTAGCAGTGTAACGTCTTAGTGAAGACCTGTTCTCTGAATAACTTGGCAAAACCAGTACAGCTGCAATAACTAGTCTATATTGATCCCTCAGGAGCCATACATTTACACATTCTTACAGTACACACTTAGTGTAAAATCAAGCATTATTGTGTCTCTGGGAGTATTCGATGCGATCAATACTGCAATGTAGGAAAACACATATCGCCATACATAAACATATCATCACCATTCCATGAAAATGAGGAAGCTGAAAGAGACTCTGGTTACCTACTCAATCAGCCCAACCTTCCTTCTATTTGACAGCGATGGCTGTCTCTCAAACACACAGCGACATGCATTTATGTCATCCAGTGGTGCATCTCTCTCTACTTCCCATCCGCTGCCTTCAAAACTCTCACTCCCATCTTCAACCTCTTTTTTTGTTGCTGACAGGCAAACAAATGATGGCATGTCCACAGAGAGAGTGGATCTGGTTGTCTCTATATATGTGTATGAGTCTTTCGTGTGCACGTGTTTTTGGGTGGACATGCAGATAAGTCTGTAATATTTCTATTTTGGACCAAAAAGTGGAATTGAGCTCTCTGGTGGGAGAGAAAAGAAGAAAAAGGAGTTGAGCCTCCTTCCAAAAGGTAGAATGCAACTAAAGACTTATTCAAGATGGCACGTCGTGGTTGAGTGTGTCTGTTTTCACAAACTCATTTCTGTGTGTGTGTTAATTGGGCCAGACCGACGAAGTGACGGTGTTGGATCAGCTTCAAGAGTTGTCCTACAGTGAGCTACATGTTTAATGCCTGTACAGAGAAACATGTCCAATAACCTCACCTCTCCATTTACTAATGACCCAGTGATTTCCATTCCTAACTGTGGCTATGAGTCTGGCAGAGCAGCAGATCAAACATTTGGTGCTAATAATCATGAGTTACTTATGAAGGCACTGATGAGTAAAAATCAGAATTGATTTGCTAAACTTTGGTAATGGTCGATGTCAATGTAGCTGTCAAACAGCAATTCCTGATTGTAAACCTTGATTCCGTATTCTTTTCTGTAGACCACCTAATTGATCAGACAGATTGGCTGTAGCAGCTCTACAGAACAAGCTCATAGACCTAAGTGATAAAAGGATTGTAATATATATCATCAGTAGACATGTCATTGATAATAATAAAAAAATAACTTGCTAATACGTATATTTGATAGATTATACACAAACAAACATGAAAGCACATGAAAAAATACACAGCAGCTCATAAACAGTCATATCCCTTTATAGTGGAGCATGCTATGAGTGAAACACCATCATTTCACAGACATCTCCCACGGTTGTTCCCTCCTCGGCTCACTTGAACAGCCTAGCATGTCCATAGATCCTACAAGAGAGACTGCTGGAACAGCCAGTTACTTCACAGTGGGTAGTTATCCTCCACCATCCTCACATAACTGACAATAATACAGGAGCGTGATGTGGTGTGTCAAAATGAGTGCAGACAGAGAGGAAATTGGGAATGAAAAAGGACAGTTCAGGTCACCGGTTAGACACAAATCAGAATGCACAAATTGTGCAAGAAGACCTTCCTGGCTAAGAGCAGTGACAGAACAAGTTGTTTACATCCACTGGAGGACGCAACATGTTATCAGTCACATCCATCTACATCCAAAGGGAAATCAAAATCTCTGAAAAAAATGGTAAAAATAGGAAATTAAATAATGACAATATAATTGATATTGACCAATAAGAAAATTCATCATGACTTGTCAGCCATATTGCCTGGTCAATATCACTACATAATTTGAATTTTGTCATTGTCAATTATTTCCTAATACACAGCCTCAACCCTCTACTTAAGTAAATGTACAGTCTACATGCATCTTCTGTATACAAAATTGTGTCCTTACCATGTCTCTTTCGATTTTCCTCAGCTTCACCACAAGTTCTAATACTGTGTCTTCTAATCAAATATCTTGACTAAATTAAATTTCTCAGAGCTCTCTATATAGGCACACTTTTTTTGCCCTCTCTAAATGTAAAATTAATTTGCAAGAACAGAAGATAAAAAGAAAATGTCACAATACAGAATTTCATATTTTCAAGCCCTTCTAAAATACACCATCACTCCTGAAGGTATGGAGAAAATTATCAGTAGTGTTATCGCTTTTACTAAGATGCTTTTAAGACATCCATGTATTATTAGTTTAACAATTCATCAGCATACTAACTAGCATACTAATTGACATATAATGTACTATATCCATACTTTGCAATCTGATTTATGCTTCTCCTGGGCATGCAATAAATACTAGTAAACATGAAGACTATGTAGTGGAGCAATGCTGAACGAATCAGGGTAACAAATGGTGTGTGACAGATATGAGGAGAAGGCAGAACATAAGAGTAAAGTCAAGGACAAAGAGTGACGAATATATAAAATAAAGTATCCTTCGGAATAACTCCCAACACAGCTGTCAGTATGTCAGTGTGTGCATTATGTACCTCTTTTGAGCCTGACTTGGCCAGGTAGATGGCACTGCGTTGACAGGCGGCATCCTCACACACAGGGAGGAGGTGGTCCTGGTAGCCGTCACCATCTGCAAGAAACAGACATGATTTAGATGGAGAAGCAACAGTGTTGGTTTGAAGCAGCAGAAAGTGTGATCATTTGTTTTCTAAAAATTGTGCTATTTTAATATTTTTACACCATCAAACTGCTAGATTTGTTCTGAAGCCAACTTTGAACACAGTCCAGTTTCTTGCAACAAAGAAAATTGTTGCTGTGTTTGTTATTTGTTTGTTTCCCACCCCCCATGTGTGAGTCGGATCAAAGGAACACCTGCTTGTTTCCGACAAGCAAACACACATTTAAGCGCCACTGGTCTTTTTGATGCCTTCTAATATTATCAGTTGACTTAAGGTATCAGTTCCTCCACGGATACTTTATATTTTCTTATGACTTTAAATATGTTTTTTTTTTTTGACTCATTCTTAATGTAGACTAACTGGTTCTTGCCATAGATATTATGTGTTTGGATTCTGTGTATTCTTTTGCAAGCAAAGACAAATTTCTGCCCTTTTGTACGCAAAAAAAAAAAAAAGAACAATAAGAGTATTTTCTATTCTATTCTGAGACAATAAACCTGATAATCATAATATTGTGAGAGCTGTAAAAACAATTCACCTATCAAAAAATATTGGTACACTAGTTTGATTGTATTTTATTGTATTTTTACAGAATCATTTGTAAAATTTTGAGTCGTATTTCTTTTGGAATAAGAGTTGGCTTAGCTCAAGCCGGCTACCAACCCAAAGTGTCAGTTTCCAATAAACCAGGAAACCTGTAGTGATGGTGTTAGACGATCTGAGGGCTGAATCACGAAGCAAGACCAGTGTCTTAGCAAGGTATGGTGAGCAAAAAGCCAGGGTTGTCAGTGTCACAAAGGTGGCTCTCTTTTAACCTTGCTGTATCACCATGGTAACTATGCTTCCTTTATAACCTGGTTGGGACCAGTGTTTCCCTTTCCATGAACTCTATTCCGGATGATATTTCTCAGTGAGATATAGTTTGTGGGCAGAGAAAACCTGTTAAAGATAATAGTTACAAATCTGCAAAGCTGTACGTTTAAGTACAGTACATACAGTAATATCATCAAAACAAGGGCTGTAGGTCTAATGAGCTACAACAATGCAAATATGTATCTTGTGTTTTTCTTCCCTCACAGTAACATAAATGTTAGTGATGCAGAAAAAACATTTTTCTCTTTTCTTCAGTTAATATTAAGACTTTTTCACAAGGGTATAATATCACATTTTCACAGCGTATCATCCACATTAAAGGAATGATGAAGGCTCAGCAGCTGTTGACCACTGTGGATGGTTTAATGCCTCTGATTGGCTGCCAAGTCCATTTATACTGCTGCTACTGCAATTACAAGAACGCTGCTTATAAAAATCGATTCTTCCACGTACATTTATCACAGATAACATTCAATTGTTAAAAACATTTTCCCTGTGAGTTGTGATTTCAAGTATTCAGTATGGGACAGACCTAAATGCAGTGTAATGTTTGAATCTGCTGAGTTATGTTTAAAGTTTGCTACAATGTGCAGTCGTCACATTACAAATAAAATCACAGACTTGAGAGTAAATTTAGTGGTCAAATACGTATAGACAATGAATTTTCATGATCAGCAACTTTCTGGCACTATTGCCTCATGCTTTACGTGCAGCAACAATGTGGTTTATTTTATTAACTATTTTCACAGCTCTCCATTATAACAACCTGTTCATAATGAAGGAAGCGCGTGATAGGTTAATTTGGTGTGAAAGAGTCAAATGATGCACAAAATGACCTTTGTTATGGGAACATGCACAGAATCTGACGCAGAAAGTTAACAAAGAAAGCTGAAAACCCCGTTTGTCATACCTATGGTGTCCAACTAGATCTTCAGGGTCTTGTCGAGCTAGCTCTCAGAAAGAAAGCCTGGCTCTGCTGAACTTGCTTCATAGTATACCCCTCTGGGCATGAGGCTCAATAATAAACTGTATTACATATCATATCGCAGTATTATTACAGTACAGGTGTACTGTAATAATACTGGTCAGATATGTGGTTTAAAGAATCGAAGTGTGTATGCTCACGAAAACATACATACAGCATGCATACTATTGATGAGACACTGATTTTCCTACTTTGATGAGTGTGTTAAAATGCTTTCTTAACATGTAAAAAAACAACAACAACAACAACAAAGTACCAACAAAACGTCTGCCCAGCTGTTGAGATTCATAATGACTCAGGACGCTCTTTCTTTGCCAATCGAAACCAGACATAAAGAGGTGAAGCTGCTTCCAGTTTCCAGCTTTTCTGTTGTAAGATTTGGGTGAATCCTTTTCAGCAGGCATGCAAATCACTTCCAAAAAGATGTTGTGCCATGTGGAAGGGGAGACCTGAATGACACTGATGATGATTGACAGTGTGAAGCAGGAGAGGAGGAGAAACTGAATGCCCTGTCAGGGCCAACCAAGCGAGAGACAGAGAAACTGAGTCTGATAAAAGATAAGATAAAATGTGCCTTAATGATTTACACATTTAAGATCATATAAGAAAAACTTCAAACTTTCTGTAATTGTCATAAAGTAATTAAATTTTTTCCAGGTCAGATCTGAACTTGCTTCATAGTATACCCCTCTGGGCATGAGGCTCAATAATAAACTGTATTACATATCATATCGCAGTATTATTACAGTACAGGTGTACTGTAATAATACTGGTCAGATATGTGGTTTAAAGAATCGAAGTGTGTATGCTCACGAAAACATACATACAGCATGCATACTATTGATGAGACACTGATTTTCCTACTTTGATGAGTGTGTTAAAATGCTTTCTTAACATGTAAAAAAACAACAACAACAACAACAAAGTACCAACAAAACGTCTGCCCAGCTGTTGAGATTCATAATGACTCAGGACGCTCTTTCTTTGCCAATCGAAACCAGACATAAAGAGGTGAAGCTGCTTCCAGTTTCCAGCTTTTCTGTTGTAAGATTTGGGTGAATCCTTTTCAGCAGGCATGCAAATCACTTCCAAAAAGATGTTGTGCCATGTGGAAGGGGAGACCTGAATGACACTGATGATGATTGACAGTGTGAAGCAGGAGAGGAGGAGAAACTGAATGCCCTGTCAGGGCCAACCAAGCGAGAGACAGAGAAACTGAGTCTGATAAAAGATAAGATAAAATGTGCCTTAATGATTTACACATTTAAGATCATATAAGAAAAACTTCAAACTTTCTGTAATTGTCATAAAGTAATTAAATTTTTTCCAGGTCAGATTTTTTTTTTTTTAATTAAACTATTTTCAAACCAATATTTAAAAATCTAATAATCTTGACAGAAAAATCATAGAAAATGTATAGACAGAGCATCATATCTCAATCAAATTGCCAAATCTTTAAAGAAAGCCATTACCACTGAGTAAAGTCCTTGTTTAAAAAACCAAACGACAAAGAATATGTTGTAAGATGAGAGTACAAAGCAGATTATACCATTACTTTTAAAATTCATTGTGTTGAGTACAAATTATTTAAATCAGCGTAATGGTTTCTTTTGCAGTGCAGAGAAAAAAGGAATGAATAAACATTGTGAGAAGCTACTATGCAGTTAATTTTGTTGACTGTAAAGACAGTGCTTCTCATTATTTTCAGTATTTCACAGGCATCTGCAGTGGTGAAATGACAAGAAGAGCTACCATGATTAAATTACAGGAAAGAATAAAGGTAGAAAGTTATAGTCTGTTAAAGTTTAACTAAATAAATGATTAACCCATTTTCTAAAATTGCATTCTAACATTTCTTTATTTTGTGCCCACTGACTTTTCAATGAAGTCTTATTATTGTACATCTAAATATTTACAAATAGTGTCTTCTGTAGCTGCAGTGGACTATGTTGTAAGAGCAGGAATTTAAAAAAAAAATCATTGCCATTGCTTTCTACTCAGCTGCATTAAAGTGGGCGTAATTAAAACCAACTAAAATCCCACATATGAACGCATTGACTGCACCACTGGAGTATTTTTTTGCAGTTTAGACGGAGGTCTGTAGACGGTAAAGTACTGTTAAAACAGTTTAAAAAAACAAAGAGATGCAGAATGAGTGCTAATTCAGTGCTGCAGAGATTTTCACTTGCTATTTCACTCGTCTACACCACATACTGTCAGTTCTGCTACAGACACACACACACACAGTTTGTGCCATCTGTCCTTCCTTCCATGCATACTTTCTTTCATCCATCTCTTCATCTGTCCCTCTTTTATTCTCGTTATGCTCTCTTCATCCCTCTCCCCTCTCACCCTCCTCCCCTCTCTTCTAGCAGACTCTCCTATCAGTCTCTCTCTCCCTCCCTTAATGCCTCCTCTTCTTCGTCCACCTCCCCTCCTCTTTATTCACTGTGTTTTCTCCCTCCCTTCCCTCCCGCTGATGACACATGGTGTGATAGAAATTGGCTGAGAGACTTGCAGAAGGATGAAACTGCAGGTGAGTAAAGACAACAACATTTGAGAGAGTAAGAAAGACTACATAGGGACATGCACTGTGACCCAGTGGCATTCATGTATACAATATGCCCCCAATAACAGTGCAAATCACAATATACAACATAGTGGGATGCTGCCAAGCCTGTGTCTTATTACAAAACATATGAATCTGACAAGAGGTCTCTGTGTGTCACTGTGCCTATGCGTGCTTTCTGCAATTGTGTGCGCCAGAAGAGTAACAGAGAAAGAGAATTATGTTTTGTCCTTTTTACATATAAAATATTAGATATGTGCCAATCTAACATCAGCTCTGCTCTGATTCTTGAAATACCTATCTGCCAATACCGATGTTAAAACATATGCCCGAGCTCTATTTCTTTATGATGATAACAATTATTAGGTCCACATGCTGTCATAAAGCTTTCTGCTTCTGTTTCAGACTTACTTTCATTTAAGGATTGACTCAGAGGTTGAAGCTGGAATGGTCCTTTTTTTGTTTCGGCGTATCATGTAGTTATGAAGAAATTAAGGAATGCTGTATCCTCTGACCACAGTTCTTATTGTTACTGTTACTGGGAGAAAATTTTGAATAAAAAAACAGTTTTATCAGTGGCCAGTGGAGATAAATTGAGTACAGGGGTCCTGATCAATATAGAATGTTTAAAGTCGATATCGTACTGATAATAGGGATTTAAAAAACTACAATATCAATATATCGGCCAATATATACAAATTGTTCACAATGATCCCTGAAATGAGGTTTTCCAATATTTGTAACAAAGACAGGCAAAGGAAGCAGAATACTTTACAATGAACTTTTACTGTCTTAGATGGCAGCACTGAAATAGTGACCTTCCCTGGAAATTTAATATAAATTACCCCAACTGCTTCTGCATTGAGTTTAAAGGTATATTTTTTGATATAGGCCAATATTGGTAACATATTAGCTGATAGCGATATATCTGCTGGGACCATTTGTGACTCTCGAAGTTATTGAAGTTGGCTACCCATCAGTTAAACTAAAATATAGTAAATGTTTTTCTCATTATTTTAATTTGGTGATGGCTCGGTGCATTTTACTGTATGTAGTATTATTTGAATTGATAGGCTAATAATAAGCAAAATGCAAAGGCTAGGTTAACAACAAGTATCCGCCACCAGCTAATACCTGAAAGATGCCATCATGATATTCAAACAGAGGCAGTAAGACAAAGGTGTCTGGCATGTGCCTCACTTTTTAGCTTTCCGTAGAATCATTCACTTCCAACTGTTTTCTTACAGTGCATTTTTCTATTTGGTTGTCTTGTTAATGTTTGCAGTGCAGGTGTTATTAAATCGCTGAAAATGAGCACCCTCTGCACTAGCAATGTCGTGTGTAAAGATAACAACTCAAAGCTACGGCCCAGACTACCAAATTTTACAGAGGGATTAATATTATCATTATGTAGAGCTGCTTAAATGGATGGAACGATGGAGAGAGAAACAATTATTGTCATGATCTCCAAATTTTAGTGCATGCATTTTACACAGTGAAACTCAAACATTCAACTGGAGTAATAATAAGAAAAACTAATTTTCTGAATGGAGCAGAATTCTTACAGTTTAAACAAAATGTGGCTAGTGATTCTTGAGTCTGAGTGAATTGTCTGTGACAAAGCACTATGACAAAGCAAAGCAAGAATGTAAATACTGCCACAAGTTGCGGAAATGAGGCACTAAGAGTTTGCACCAGTCCCTTCTACCTCCTGCAGTGTCTTTTGCCACACTTCTCCTTCCTAGCTACCACCTTCCTCTACACCGTAGAATCTACAGTGAGGTGTGCCACACTGAAAATCTCTGGCAAGATACGTTGGTGGGTACAAGCACAAAATATAAGTGTAATTTTTCATGTTGTAACATGTGCAATAACACAATAACATTAAAAATTAATTCAAATAATAAAGTGCTAATTAGTAAATAGATTACTGTGGGTTGGTTCTTAAAATTGAAAGTACTACTTATGCATAATTACGGCACGGTACATTTTGAAAATCTCAGCTTTTATAGCGGACACTTTTTAAAATATATTTTGAAATTTGCATCACATTGCATATTAAAATGTGCAAATTAATATCTGAACTTGGAAGCTTAATCCCAGGAAACTGAGCAATTTGCATATTGACTGGAATATTTCCGAATGTGAGGAGTATCAGAGAATGGTGCTTAATTAAGAGAGTTTATTTTTTTTCTATTACTGCACTTTTACTTCATTAATAATGTCTGGAGGGCTGCTGTTCACATAAATGTAGAATGATGTTGTTATGCAATACTGCTTACCTGCTTGCCTGACTCTGATCTTAACATGCAGAACAGCATCGTAGTAACTCTGTTTTACAGATATGCCCATTTGACATTCTGAGCGTGACAGAGAAAGCAACAGAGAATGTTGCTCTGAAACAGCATAGTAAGAGGGAAAGCAGTGCTTGAAAATATGACAAGCCTGCCAGTGAGAGGAAAAACATACAAAGGAAAATGATGACAAAATGAAAAAAAAAATTGGTGTGAGAGAGCAGTGGGCGATAGGCTGTCTTGTTAACATGCTAACTTACCTGCAACACACACACACGGAATGATGACAGTTGTTCCTATTTTAAATACCAGTTCCAAACACACTCCTATGTGGTTGCCTCAAAAATCTCCTAACCCTAACCCTATGTGCTGGTGGTTTCAGAGCAGCAGCAGCAGCACCCCTCCCCCACACCACTTCATCCTACCTGCAGTGAAGCCTGCTAACACACTTGGTTGTGAGACTTCGTTGTGCTTTACCTAATGATGAATTATGCATCTGCCGCTGTCACTTTGAAAAATGCAATTACCTCAGTGATAAGGCAGATGGGCCTGTTTGTCTGGCATATGCTGTGCATGCATTAAGGGTTTAGTGCTAAAACAAACAAACAAAAAAAAAAGAACTGGTTGGATGGACACAAACACAGATTCTCGTATACATGCACACATGTCTCAACACTCTCCAGACTTTTAGAAAATTTAATAAAAAAAACCTCTCAAATCCAAATGAATTGTTCCTGTTTGGTGTTTAGATTGACGCTCATGTTGGGCCCGTGTGTTGTGAAGGATGGTCAGGCCCATATCTGGGATCAATAAGGGTTCAATTCAATTACAAGGCTGGATGGTCGGGGCAACTTAATATTCTTTAGGCCATATCATGATACCAGGTATATATATCACGATTTTCTCCTAAAAGGCTCTTCATAAATTGGGTAAAAAAATCAAGTTATATATTCATACTGAAGAATATTGTAGGTGTGACTATTGGTAGTTTGACAAAATACTGGTACAGTGATATTTTTGATAAATATTCATTAGAAATGTGGATTTAACTACTGAATGAGGTGGGTGAAGAAAAATTTTAGATCAGGTAGAACACTCCATATCGTAATTTAATGGTATTTGAGATCTCAGAAGATATATTGAGATCATCTTAATACAATAACAACATATATAATCTAAACTTTGGAGGAAGGTTGACGCAGAAGTAGAAGTGCAGAGGAGGATGTGGCAGGGGGCTGTTAAGCGAAGGTAGAAGGATAAAGTTTGAACTGACAATGTGATGTGTGATTACAATCAGTCCCACTCCAAATTGCACAGAGATGCATTGCTGCTCTCTACTCTTGTCCTTTCCTCCACTCCCTTCATTCCTTCATTCACCTCCCAGCCATCTTCTCTAAATCATCCACATTGGCATATCTTTATAATTCACCCTTGTTTTCATCTCACTAAATGTCATCTCTAAAGTGTGCCTTTCCACCCTCTCTCGTCACCATCTTTCAGCATCCCTAGATGCCTTAGATGGGCTTGTTTCAAGGTTTATACACAGAGAGAGACACTCTCACAATGAAAGGCCAGTGTAGAAGAAGGACAATTTATGTTGGTATTTTAGATGAAGCATAATTATAGAGGAAAAACACAGAAATAAGAGAAGGACACAAAACCAAAACCAGCTCCATTCTCATTCCCAGCCAAAGTGACACCGATCTTGTGTGTTAGTAAATGAAGGTGTGTGAGCCTTTGCGCATTTGACCAAAACACTAAAGGGAGGGTTTACAGTGTCGGGAGCCATGGAAAAACAATTAAGTGATCCAAGACGATAAAGAGATGAAAATATACGAATAAATATAACTGTCAAGTTTTTGGTGATTGTATTAGAGTGGTTTTGATTCAACACAACCATAAAGCTGTATTTCGGACAAACATCGATACAATATAATGAGATTATGCCATTTGTAAATCCTTTTGGAACTAAATTTTTAGTTATAATTGTGGTTCAAAACTTATGAATGTCTACATTTTAAGGGTTTATTGTAAATATACTCTCATTTTGAGTATGATGTCAGCAACATGTTTCAAGCAAGGTGGGGAAGGGGCAACAACAAGATTCACCACTCTGTGAAAAATAGTCCAATGACTTTTGTCAGTATACATCTGCAAGAAATTCAAGGATATCACCATCTCGTTGATAACACCTTCAAAAGATGTCTGCAATGACAAAAATCAGGGACCATCAGCAATGCATTAAAAACTGAAAGATTGTTTCAGTAATATTACTAAAGGGGCTAAGGAACACCGCACCAACATACACTGCCATCCTTTTATTTACAGCAAGGTCCCTGCTCACTCCAAATGGGAATTGAAGCCAATTCAGACTCCATGTCTATGTCAAATTGAAAATTAATAGCATGAATGAATGATTGAAGGGAACTTCAACAGTTACTTTTAGCGTTAAGAGTCCCATTCCCAAACATCTAATGAGTGTTGTTAAAAGACAAAGTGATATAACAAAATGGTAAACAAGTTCCTGTCCCAACCTTTTTTTGGAACATTTGCAGGCATTATATTGGGTATGAATGCATATTTACAAGAAAAGTTTTTGGTTCACATTCGGATGACTTCAGTGCAAAATCAAATTCAACCCAGTTAATTCCATAATAACCACTCCTGTTAGCACAGAACATCTGGTTTTGGTTTTGCTTGGAAAGAAAGACTTAGAGAAAAAGACAAAGAGTCTAAGATTTTTTTAAAGTTGTGTGTCTGGTATAATCTGGCCTCAATTGTAATCACCCATTCAACATTTGCTTATCACACCGTTAAAATATCATTATATGACGTTATATATTAATGTCCTATACATTTCAAACACTGATAAGCTCTCAAAAGAATTAACAGCGAACTGTTTTTAAATAAATATTAAACATTGCAGAACAAGAGAGACATGAATAAAGATAGCTGGGTGATAGCAGGTCACCACAATCTGGAATCTTCCAACAATGTAATAAAAATGACAAAAAAAAAAGCTGTTGAGACGTCGAACAGAGGGACGAGCAGGAAAAGAAGTATGAAAAGCATATAACCCAGAGACAGCAGATATATAGTAAATCAAGAGATATAAAGATAGACAGAAACAGCCAAGGAGGGGCTTATTGGGTACAACAAAATGGAACCCACCCCCCAAAAAAATAGAAAAGAGAGAGACGTTACATCCTGCAAGGCATTTCTCTCAGAATTTGGCAGGTTATTAGAAGTGTGACCCTCAAAGGTTTCAATCCCTGGCTAACGAAGGCAATGTCTTGGAGTGACACTTCTAAACCGTAGGGGGGATGGAGGAAAAACGAGAAGAAGATAAAAGAAATGAAAAAGTTTTGTTGAGATAAGCTTGAGATTTAAAAAAAAAAAAAAGAAAAGAAAAAAGGTCACCACCTGGAGATGATGAATTAACAACCGCAAACTACCCAAACACATGTCGTAAGATAGATTCCCTCATGACGTATAGACACACACACCAACACACAGCATATAGGCATTTTCCCCTCTCATATATTATTGTCAATTTGGGAAGTGGAAGTTTGTTCACTAAATATTTGATGGACACCCCCAGCCGCCTGAGATTAACAGATTAATCTTCCCAATAAGGATGTGCTTATCAGTATGAAGCTCATTGTGCACACGCACTGTGCATGAGTACCACAAGAGCCCAAAAGTTATTTAAAAATTGCATAGAACATTACACAACTAACAGCACGTAGCCCCATTTGAATGATAGGGTCACACATACAAAATGGGGAAAAAAAGGTGTTAATATTAGAACAAGTCACAGATGACAAATGTGAAATAAATACGCCATTTTGAAAAAATAAAAACTGGTACAATTGCTTGCATACAAATGAAAAGTTGAATAAATAAGTAATAAGAGATCCTCTCTAAATTCAGTACATTCAGAAGGTGATGCACCGTCTGATTAATTTCTAAAAATTTTTGCTGTCATGGAAAAGTTCATTTTTAATTTAAAGTTAAACTTTCCTATACTCTATACTCATTTCATGTTCTTATTCTCATTCTAATATTTTGTCTAAATGCATAGTCATACCACTTTCTGTCATTGATAATCCTTAACTTGGTATGACCATCAGTTTACAGTGGTTAATGGGATAAGATGCAAGAAGCCTTAAGCAAATATTGCTCTGGCTCTCAATTCAATGACTTTGGCTTTTCTCTATTCATATCAGCTTCTACACTATGTTATAAAACGCATTTGATAGTTACTGATTTCAATGATTGAATCACAACTGCTTTAAACTATGCAGGTACCTTCAATCCAGCTTTAGGTTCTGAAAGAATAGCTAATTGAGCAGCTATTGCTCACATTTTTCCCCAAGGTGCATACACCAGACCCTTTACATTATATAAACTGGAGAGAGAAGCTGCAGAACAAGGGATATCAGTCTTTCAGCTCTCTGCATATATCTTTTTTCAAACAACAGTTGCACTGTTAAGTAAAATGGTATTTACATTCAAAGACCAGCTAAGAGGCCACCATGTTTCTGCCCCTCATCTGGGTGAGGTGGAAATCCGGACAAGAGCAACCAGGGACCACTTTGTGGTGCACAGGCTGCACCCTGGAGATTAGAGAGCTGGCAGAGCTTTGCTGCGGATAAATGTAAAGCTGAGCTGAACAATAAATACTACCGGCCAAGATTGTTTAAGGGGATAAGCTGTTCAGAAAAATCTGGCTCTATGTGGGATTGAGTGTGTGCATCACTGGTGTGTGTGGATGAAGTATTTGTCTGCAGCTGAGTCCACATGTGAGATTAACCTGTCTTGAAAGTTGTGAGCATTTACAGTGTTTATGTATGTGTAAAGTGTAAGAAAGTTATTCTGTAGTGATACCAAAGCCAAAAAGACCATATAGTCCAGTTTTGTAAAAGCTACACCACTTCAAATGCAGAGGGGGATAAAAAGAGAGTAGATCCGCCACACATGTATGCAGATATAGAAGGTGTGCAGGAAAGGTTACCTCATGTAATTCAAAGACATGAATATGTAGAGGTTTTCTACGCATGTTAACTGCTTTTACAGTGACTTCTTTTGTTTCCTTTCTTTACATTTTCAGGTCTCTTCAATTAAACTCCTTGTACCTACTGTACATGCCAGTCCTGCCAGGTGTTGAAGGGATCTTTCTTTTACAACATTACAATTGCATAAAAACATAACAGGTTTATCAAAATTGAAAGGAAATGCATGCAATTCTCACCAAAATCGACAAAGGTGGACTGGCCAACAATCTTAACTGCTGGTGATTCTGTTGGCATGATATCAGCTCTGGTGAAGTTACCGTCCTGAAAGCACGACATAGAAAGAAAAAAAACACAGCATTATGAAATTTCAAAAATCTTCATCTAAGGTAGCTTCAATGTAGTGTCTATTGTTACAGATCCACTTGTTCTGGGGCTTAAGCAAGTATAAAGAACAGGTTCATGGTTAACATTATGGTTTGGTACACCGTATAAACAGGGAAAAGGTCCACAGAACCTTTAGTGTACCGCAGAAAAGCAGTCAAAAAGAATGGATGGGTCTGGGTTTTTAAGCAATTAATATTTTCAGAATCAGACAACCAGAAGTGTCATGAGTTACATTGAGGCAGGTTCGATTGTAGGTATGTCTAAACAGGACATACATATTCTGAATGCCAGCTGCCCATGGGTACTCATAGTGGCAGACAAGCCACCTACACTGGCAACAGGCATGAGAGCTTCAGCAGAAACCCACTCACAGAAAAAGGTGGGAAGAAAGAGGGCTGACAGGCCGCCTTCTAGCCAGAACTGAGCAAGGGGGTGACTGGGCGTTGGGTCCTTTCCCAGTGTACACACTCAAGTTGCTGTAGTGTTTTTTTGTTGTTTGTTTTTTTTTTCTTTTTGTTTTTGAGGTTTATTAGGCACCCACTTGAGAGGTTATACTTTACTTAATTTCTGTCATATACAAACTTAATCACTTTGGCAGTTTGGTCTTTGCTGATGTTGCTATTTCACATTAAAGTCTATGAGTGATGTGCCCCCAAAGAGGGCGTGAACATTTTGGAAACTTAAGTTCCCAGAGATGCTGCTCTGATACATAGAAGAGAACTATGAGCATGGAAACCTATATTTATTTGACATTGCACATGATTTATATGAATAAACCTCAACATTTTCAACACAAACATCATTTTCTCCTTATAACAAACACTAGAAAAATGATTGTAATGATGATATTTTTATTCAACACCCTCATTATATTGATTTTCTTTCTAGAGGGAAATTTCACAACAAACAAATGAAATGTTGCCAACATCTTGAACAATTTAATAATAGAGGAACATCCTAATGAACAAGAAATGCTTTTCAAAGTCAGCATTGTGATTGTAAAAATGACATCTGATCTTTTCTCAACAAGAAACACAGTTATTTAATCTAAACACAGCTACTCCTTAAATGAATTGTTCTGTGAGTCAGAAAACTGTTTACTGGCACTTAAAAAGTCAGATTTGGCTGCTAGCAGTATGTATATTGTATGTGTGGTTAAATGACACTACCTATGCCATCATGGGTAAGCTAAATCATGACCTCTTAAAGTGACGGTATTTCAGAAGAATTAACTCATAATTAGGCTCAAAATTGAGTCATCGCTGTAGAAACTGCATGTTATAAAAATGAGCCACCATGCAAAGTAACCTGAAACTGAAGCAGCTAAATAGAAACCAGGCATCATTCTGTTTTGTTTTCTTTCTTTAACACCTGAGCTTTGTCCTCAGAATGTATTCTGTGAAAACAGACTCTTGGATTTAATACGTACTTTTAGAGAGTGGAGCCCTGAAATGTAAGAAAATGCTGTTTATCCCTCTCAGGGTTTTGGGGGTCTAATTCATCTGCACACTTTATCGAGAAACTGCCCATTGATCATCCTAATGCTAGTCTTATAGCCAGAGTCCTCCACTAAACCCTGGGACATAAAGATTAGGAGACTAATTAATATTGCTGCCAGTGTGATCGTCTTGTAGATTTATGACAGTATGGTTTGAAGTTCACTTTAGTTCAGTAAGCCTGTCAATATCTTGACATCTGAAAGGAATTTGACTGTTAATCCTTAGTTTTGGAACCAAAAACTGGAACTTTGCATCTTGATTCTATGATACCAGCTGAGGAAGGAAATGCAGAAAGTAGCCCGCAGTTATTGGGCATTTGTATATGAATGTATGTTTTGCACATAAAGTCACTACATGAGTTACATCTAATCCAGTATGATAAATGAAAGAAATCATTATTTTTAGATATTATGAGGATTCTTTTATTTTAATTTCTACTACAAATACATTACCTAAAAAGTGCAAATGGTAAATGAAACCCTGCAATAATTAAAGCAATAGTTATCTGCATCAGATTGCCACCAGAAAAATTTGTTCCAAATTTAAAGGAAGAAATATCGTAATGATGTATGTTCAATTTGTGTATAATCACCTGAAGAAGGAGGGGGAGCTGGTCCTCCTTCACAGAGAACTTGGTATTTCACAAAAGACTTTGTGTAATATAGATCGCAAGGAAGGTCCCAATGTGTACAGAGTACTGCATGTCCATGGTTCAACAATAACTTAGCACAGACAAACCAAACACTGCTTCTGGTAGCAATCTCCACAGGGGAGGGTGAGACAAGGCTAGGTATTTCCACAAACAGTTCGTATGATATGACATCGAGTTATGCAATGTTTGCATTTTCCAACGAATGACCAGCTAAAAATCGATCACGCAGCCAGTGTGCATTTGCTGCACATGTACAAACATCGGCAGTGTCACATTGTGTTACAAACTCTAAACACTTGAAATGCATTATGTTATTAGCGCTGGTTTGACGTTCCTTTTCATCCTTTGCACTACAATTGCCTTGAATATGTTACTGTATCAACTTACCTTGATTGCAGTTAGGGTAAGAGGCAGCCTGCATGTTTCCTGGTTACATTTACTTGCAACAGCACGTTTTCTAGCGAGTCACTCAATTACATCATCTGTTATCACATTAATACAGACTCACATATTCATCAATATGCATCATCTCCAGCAAATAAACTAAATAAATAATTAAAATTTTAAAAATTCCATACAGCGTTTTTGAGGTAGAAATGCATTACTTTTTGCATGTTTTCTTACGATTTCATCATGAGACCAGCCTGGACAAGGAGTGGTTGCGATCATTACTACTAAATTCAACACAATGGCCCTTTAAAATTATTAGTTATATTACTCATTTTTTGTGACAGGGCTGCATATGCAATATACCACTGAGTTCAAAAGCCCTCAAACTGAGCGCACAGCGAAAAGCTACATGATAGAGCCACAGGTGAGTTGTTTTATGCTGGGCAGAACATTGTGCAGCCACAGGCTATCAGTATCACATTCAGTTTAATTACTCATGGTACACAACTTGTGCTTTAATAGATTAGTTATTTGAAACATTGAATGCTGATAAGGCAGAAATGTAGTGGCATTCATTTTATTGATTTAAATAAAATGAATGCCACAAAGTCAAGAAGAACCAAGAAGTCCATCAGCATAGGATTAAGGCCATCATTAGCAGTAGATAAATGATTAACATTTGTAAAGGAAATAATTACTAGTTCCATACTCACTGTTAATTTAACGGACAAACCATCTAGTTCAAACACACACGCACTAATGCTGTGCGTTCTAAAATTTTTTTTTTGTATAATGTATGTAAGTAAGTGAAGTAAATCAAATATAACGAGCGAAATATATGTAAAACCTTTCACCCTTTCTAAATGCATACATGCATGTTCGACTGACCTATACAAAAGAAAATGAAGCTCTTTGAAGAGGCTCTTCAAAAGCATGGAGAGTAACTCATGTCAATTAGATCAAAAGCTTCCACTCTCTCTCTCTCTCTCTCTTTAACACACACATGCACGGCAACAGGGTGTTAACTCTGTGCGATGAGGATAGGATGGTAGTGTGATTGACTGGCGCCGTTTGCCTGATTGCAAGATGTCATGATTAAAAGTGTGTGTGACAGTTTGAGAACAGTTGATTGATGTGTAAAGATGAAAGGATTAAAGGTCCTGTTATTATTCTTCCCCTCTGTTCCTCTCCCAACACATGCACAAACACACACACACACCTCGTCAAAAAGCACAGGGGAATAATGTATGTGCTGTAAAAGCCATTTTACTTCATGAAGTGTAGGACACTCGGATAGGGATGGACAGCATTTATTGGAATAATTTTGTACAATTGGTTATAAGCCAATATGAAATTATTAGGGAATAACTAGAACTGATAATAAAGTAAAACATGCAGCCATTTACTCATCAAGCACAGCAATCTGACGCACAACAAGACTGCTGTTTACCAAATATGTTGATAGCTCATGGAGAAGTAAATGAGATAGCACAAAAAATGTTTTTGGAGCTACGTAATATTAAATTATCCATCTTCGTCTACTTCATCTTAGCCTCTTTTAGCTGTGCAGAAACTGCTGATTAAAACTTCTTTCTAAAATACAAAAATATGAACTACTCTCAGCTATCTTGTTTGTATTGGTTGTGAAGTTAAATCAGGTCATTGTCAGCTATCGTATAAGATGAAAAATACATACCATGTTTATGGTGAAGATTTGACTCAACTTTGATGTCAAACATGTTAAAGTTTTCTGCAGGGTTGAATGGCACTTGGGTAGTACTAAACTAGGATGCTGTGATTTTAATTCATGTTGTACTGTTGGGTAAAATACAATAAGGTCCAACTTTTTGAAGTCAATATTAATGGTCAAATGACCCAAAAGGAAGTCCTATAAAAGCGTTGAGTTAATGTGTAACTGGAGTATATAGTCATCAAAATGCTGATGTGTTTTCATGTAGCTTGCTGCAGTTTATTCATATGTATGTGTATGGGACTGAACGTGTGTAAGGAAATCAATAAACTAAATTATCAGCCATATAGATCTGCCCTTTACCACTTGGTTTTACTTGCTGACCACAACAACACTCTTCCCCTGTGTGAGCTGTCTCCTGTGTAATCGCAGGAAAACAGAGGAATGAAGGATGGAAGGGGGAGAGAATAGAGAGAAAAGTAATTAAAAGCGAGTAATACAGAAAGAAGAATGTGCTGGCTTGTGACTGGGAGATGAAGTTGCATTGAACCAAAGACTGGGGCAGGATTAACAGGGGTCTAATGCTCTGAGGATACTGGGAAATGGCGGTCTTGTGTGTATGTGTATATATGTATTTGCGTTCCATGGCTATATACAGCCTTTAGGTGAACTCTGTTTTTCAATTTGCACTTTTTTTCTGTGTTGATATTATATTAAGTCCCCAAACCCTGGCTCATCACTCCAGCAACATTTAAAAGACCAACACCATCAAACAATGAAGCTGTATAAATCAATTAGGGCTTGGCACAATGTGCAAAATTAAAGACACACTGAATGAGATATTGATAAAAAGCAGAGCCCTTATGAAGGACTGAATTACAAATTAATTACAGTGTATAACTACAGAAAAAAATCGTGCATCAGTCAAGGAGAGTAATATCTAGATTTTTTACTGAAATAACACATTATCTACCAGCCTTGTTGTGGACTTAAGATAACCTCTGGTTCCCTATTAAGATGAAAAACTGTCAAGTTTTTTCCTTCCTATTTTTCACTTGGGCGAAGCAGCACTCCACATTCAAATGCCAATTTTAGAGGTCTGCTGCAAATCACAGTTAAGTGTTGATTATATCAAAGGCCCCAGTAATTGATTATTATATTAATCAAGTCTTGTTCAATCATCCTAATGATTACTTTGTATTTTGGATTAGAAGTATTTTTGAATTATTCAAAAGCAACAGTGACTATATTAATAAAGAAAATAGTACAGTATGAGAAATTTTATGTTAACTGTTCATTGCATGTATGGTAAGAATGGTGTAAAGTGAGCTTTCAACAAAGTATTTAAGAGTACATTAGTGAGGTATAAACTACCACACCATTCAGATTGTAAGAGCCAGTCATTGAAATGTTTTGTTTTTGGAATATCATAATACTTACTAGTTGTACATTTGTTGCCGTTAGTCAGAGAAAAAGCAAATTCTTCGGCAGTGAGCTCTTTTGATGTTAATTTGGATTTCCTACTCTGCAAGACAACTAGTTCCATGTCGATTTGTGAGTAACTTTTATACTTGAGATGGATGCTCAAAATATTACCTGCTGTATTGGATTGGTATAATTTAGCCTTCAATTGGTATTTAATTGTCTGATATGTAGGTGTTGTGTATGCTGTGACTGTCATAATAACAGTGCTAATAAAGTGCTAACTGTTTAGACTGGATGACTTCTGCTGAGACGCTGTATTATGATGCATTGCAATGGGTTCGGTTATTTCTGATAAAAACATAGACCTGTCTCTCCTCTTCTTCATAGGTGTTTTTGTTTAAAATTTGCAAGTGTTTGGTCTGGGCAAAAATATCTTGTTTTGCTTTATGCCCTTCTGTAAAAAATACTAATAGCTAATGTCAGTATATCAACATGCTCAATGTGATAATGTGATAAAGGCTGTAATTGTCTTGCAGGTTTGAAAGTGCAGATATTGTCTGCATATAAACATATTAACTCACTGTCTTGAGTTCATGTGTATAAATTTGTTTTTATTGTGCTAACATTAGCATATTAGAAACAAACACAAAATACAGTTGTTTATTGCAATGTCAATAATTTTGTAGGCTTTTGTTCATAAATGAAAGAAGACATTGAAATTTTGAGCTCAAAATAGCACAGGATTAAATGTCAGTCATCCTGTGGGTCCCGCTCAGTATGCTCTTGTCCTACCATTGACAATTAGAAAATAGCTGGGGTTTCATACATAAAAATAAAGAAGAGACAGGAGCTTCTGAACCCACCTGATACAGTATGCTCTCTGAGTTGCCTAATTGTTGACAGGCTATTATGTTACTTCTATTTTGTCCGAGTGGGTCATTAAGAGATACTACAAATTAGCGTAATTAAAGAAGATATTTTCTTATTTGGGCTCTGCACCAAGCCCAATAGATTTTTGATTATTGTCAAGAGATTTACACACTTTCACACATGCAGCACATCACAGGTGACTGTCCGTCTGTCCATGTCATGTTCTTATCTAATTGAAGAAAAAGTACTCAGTTTAGTTTAGGCTGACAGGCGAGAAAGGCTGCAGTATCAACACCAAAGGACCACATTTTCTAGTTAATCTAAACATAGCAAGCTGATGCAGTCTACCCTATTGGAAAATAAATATTTTATTCGTTTAGGCAGGGCTTGGTGTCTGGGAACACCTTGCTTGCTCCACAGCAGTGCATAAGTATGTGTAGAGTAGCACATTCTTAATTAATCTTGAGATAACAAGCTGATTTTCATTCCTCCACTGACAAATTGATTGGCTGAAGAGCAGAAGTATGTTCAGTAGACCAAGATTTTCTTGGGTTGAATACAACTCTGGATACCATCAATTTCTGTACAAAATTTCATGGCAATCAATCCCTATAGCCATGCTGGTAGCATGGCTAGAAAACAAACAACAAACAGTAAAAGGCCACCAGCCGTCGCCCATCCCTACAACTCTTGGTCAAAGCAGTTTATTTGCTCTGTTTTACTACTGCTCAGTTGGTCTACCTTCACACACATTCTGTTTGTGCTAAATCCTAAAATCTCTCTCTCAGTTTCTCTCCTCTTCCTCAACACGCACACTCCGCCTGTGATAACACAGACTACTGTTTGGCTTGTGTCTCGACCTGCTGAATTTCAAATAGGTCCCTTTCGACAAAGACCCAGAGCCACAGTCTCCCCGTTTTCTTCTCCCGGAATATTAACTAATCTTGCAGCATTGCTATCAATCCTACACCCTCCAAGCCCACCAAAGCTTTACAGAGTCTTTTGGACATGAACAGAGGGGCTGGTGTATGCTCACTGAAGTTAAATACCTTTGCTTGTCCTCAACAGAGGTACAAGTATGCTGTGTGTCCTTATTGAAAGGCTGACAGCAGCTGAGGCGACTGGGACTATAAAACTAAACATGCACCTAAAAAGAAATGCGTCAAATCAATGTTGTACTGCTTTATATTATTAAGTAAAGGTAATAGCTTCTTTCTGTGGTTCATACAGATCAGATCAAGGTCACACAGAGATCAACTTAACACCCCTCCAGGTTATTTCCATCTATTTTACCCTTTTAATGGATTCAAACAATGGGTCCTTCTTACTTTGTATTCTTAAAATAAAAACTAAACAGTCAATGCTACTAAAGGCCTAGCTAGTACTACAAAGTATGCTCTTTTTCAATCTTTTAAATTTATATGAAAATTAGATCACTTTAAATATTTTGTGTTTTGCTCCAAGTATCAGAGGCTGAGAATTTGGGAAGCTACAGTCAGTCAGTTGACAAAGCAGGCATATATAGGACATTGATGTAAAATTTCATTTTGCAAACACAAAAAAATAAAAGCAGGAAAGTTGAAAAACTTCTAATGGACTCACAGTCCACTTTTGATCATGACGTTCAAGGTGGAAACCACTAAACTTGATTAGAAAAGATTAGACAAGACTAGAATGACAGTTCATCATGTCAAGATTTATAGACTCCAAAGTTGATCTCGTAACTCCAAACATCTAAAACAATAAATCACACCAGATTGATTTTTTATGTTCTTGCACTGCAAAATTATCAACTAGATAATCCGGAACGTATGCAAAATTCTTTATTCGCCTTTCTACATGTTAGCAAATTTATCTTGTGTGAGCAGTTGATTAAAAATGTACTTAAAAAAAGGAACAGATTGCTTTAATTGTTTAAAAAAAAAGCTATTACCGTTCATTTTAGATATCTCTTCTAAGTAACTCACTCAAATTTGGCCTGACAGAAGAGGACCCTTGCATATACGTACATAAAGAAAACACATTTAAAATGGTTTATTACCTTACTGAGCCAGGTCTCAAACTTAGACTCTTCAGTGGTCAGGAATAAATCTGGAGTGGGAAGGACAGAGAAAGAAAGGCGAGGTCCAAGTCATTAAGTGCTACAATGGTCCATCAAGCAACCACACACAATCAAACAAGGAGTGGGGACTTGAACTATAAAGAAGAAAAAGCTGTAGATTAATGGGAATGACGGCAATAAAAATGTATATTGTGCAGTAGCTGTGCACTATTGTACCTCTATGAAACAGAACAACAGATCAATGAAGTCAGTAATTGCTTTGATTGCCAATGTTAACTTATTTACAATGATAAAACCTCTAATTCAAATTAGAATTTTTTTAATTTATAAGAGATTCTGGGTTATTAACTCGTGATGGCAAACAACAGATGTGGTAAAATCTAAAAAAAAAAAAAAAAAAAAAAAAAAAAAAGACAGTCACTTGACATGTATTTTGTCTTTTTCATTGCAGTGACTGAAAGCAAATTGCTTCTCAGTACTATTAGTGGATAAGTAAAAGCATGCAGTGAATGTTCAATATAAGCAGGTGGGATTCATAAAGCAATTAAGATGAATTGTGTTTTCTTTTTTAATGGTAGCGCACCAACAGCTGAACAGAAGAAAAAGGATATTTTGGGAATCTTTCACTGAAAGCTTCTAAATTTCCATAAGCTTTTTAGGGGCTTCACCTACTGTTAATGCCTGTAGCTCGCTTTATTGGAATCCCATAACCTGTGCTTGTACTCATATTCCCTGCTATTAAAGCTTAGGCTTCAGGCTTCACTTCTAATGTGGTTTCTGCATGCCTCTCTGTGAGAGGACGTTTACTTTCATAGCCATATACTTTAGACTGCTGTTCTGCCCCAGTAATTGGACATGAAATAAATATTGACATTGATCTGCCTTATGGCCCTGCTATACTCCATGTGTTGCCGTGCCCTGCATGGCAAACTAAAAATGTTAATGGGAAAGGTGATGACTCGAGGGAACACATAAAGAATGAGATGTGAGTCATGACAGAAGCTACTGTGGAAATCCTGTATCATGAAATGTATATGTAGTGTCTGATGGAAGTATTATGTGCTTCAGCAGTCACTGCCACCACTTAATTATATGCAATTGATTGAACAGCATTTTCCAAATTACTCATTCCTTGTTATCCCAGGATTCAAGTGATGCATGAAGGAAAAAAATATCAGCAAATCTTTCCCATAGAGACCTCTACTATTCAGGAACATTCTGCCACCTAATGTAAGGGAGATTCTGTAAGTTATTTTACTAGTGAACCTTTCCACATCACTTATGGTACAGACTTACAGAAAAAAAAAAGAAAAAATGTGTTTTTGGGCTTGTCAGCAGGCATGACTGTTAATTTGCATGTATGCTAAACAAAGCTGTATGTGGTAACATTTCCTCTGGAAAGACAACGAAGTTAAATGTAAACCGAGTGTTGCTACTCTTTAGTAGTCTACTAGTTTAGTAGTACTTGCAATATGCTGTATTACATTAAGAACAAGCACCCAGCAGATGTGTCATGGTCACATCACTGCCAAGCAGAGAAGAAAGTGATATGCATGCCAGTCCAAGGCCATCAACCACCCAATGACTGATATGGAAATGCTTTTTTTGTCACTGTGGTCGAGGCTAATGACGTCAAAGATGTAGTTTGATGTCTCCGCCTATCTACACCATGCCATGAGAGCAACTGTGACTAAACACATTAATAAACACTGTAATGAGAATAAGGATGACCTAAAAGAAAAGCTAGCAAGGGCAGACAGGCTAACTCTGACCACCAACTGCTGGAGTTATTACACATTTAAGCTAGATCACAACTACCCATCACACCATCAGTGCTGCTTGGAGCACTCACCCCGAGCCTTCCTGTCAGACAACATTGGGGAGAAGCCAACTAGTGCGGTGAAGATGTGTGTTGTCTCCTGTCCACAATTATGGAAACTCCCCAAGCATGACCCCTGAGACTCTGTGCCATGCTACACGCACACACTCTGACTCGCCAACAATGACGACCTCAGCATTTACCTGTCCACCATCATGGAAGTGAATGCAAAACAGGTACATGTATGTTTTTTTAACCAGTCAATGTGTGTTGGGCTACCAAAAGATAAATTAACTGAAACTGACGTCCGTAGTTCTGATGCAGACTCTTAGAAAACCCTCATTACATAAATCATAACTTTGTTCAAACCATAATATAAGTTCTGGGTCTCTTGTTATTTGACACATGATACAATAGTGTTAAATCATTTAAATCCTAAACTAAAGCTTGGACACAAAAGACATTCTGGATTAATTTCTCTGACTAACTACAATTCTAAAAGACCAGGGGGTTACACACAGTTATCTCAATATTCAACATTCCAATGTACCTTTAAAACCAATCGGTGATGCTCAACGTGGAAAAACTTTTAGGAGACATTTTGCCCACACACGTTTGCAAATGCAAGACAGGTGAAAAATACATGCATAAATTATGCATATGTGGTACACTCAGTAATTTGCACATTGTGTAAGTGCTTACACGTCTTTAATCACATTGGGTGGTGTGCTAATGAGCTTGGTTAATCTGGAAATCAGGCCTCTCAGGCAGAATCCAGCCGTGATTGGCTGATAAACTGCTCTAGTGGTGTGTCGGTAAGGGTAGCAAGGGGTTTATGGAGGTGCGGAAAGATGCACGAAGGCATCTTCATCGTCACTTTCTCACTGTAGGGGTAACTTCCTCTCCTTGCAGCTCATGCCACCACTTATTTTAAATCCCAAATTCACAACTGCCAAACAAATTTCTCCATTAATGCCTCATCTCTTCAGTGGTTAGTAAATGCCAATCCAACTTGAAACTGTTATGTGGTTTGTTGGCTTGAGTCTTGCTGCTGTCTGTCAGTGTTTCAATGGTGTGAAATGATGACTTGAAAGTAGACAGTGCCCTTGAGCAGGACACTAATGTTAAGCTGCTTTCTTTTCAGGGAATGCCCCAAACAAGTCCACACTGATCTGTTCAGATAGGGGAATCACCTTTTAGGTGTGTGTGTCAAAGGGAATATGAACTGACAGAAAACCCAATTCCCTTTGGTAAACTGAGCAGTAAGGTACTTTTAATGTGATCCTCCTGACATAATCCTCTTCAGTGCATGGTCCTCCTTTACTTTCCGTTCCCTCACCCCTCAGTCCCTGCCACAAGGTATTTTTTCCGGACACATTTTCAGTCATACAGAGAATCCACATGTGTACAAATATACCGTATATTTAGTTAAGTGCCAAAGACTCTGGAAGTGCAGGTCTGAGCCACCCAAGCCAGGTTTGTAGGGACTTGGGTTCAAAACTTGCTCTGACCAGTCAGTGTGGTTCATGGAATGGTTGGAGAGGTAAAAGTTCACCACCTGAGCACCAATTTGAGCATGGCACTGAACCCCTAACTTGCTCTCCTATAAGGGGCAGCGTTTTGCTCTGACACCCCTCCTTACACTGCATAGTAATATGTGTTTGACTTGTTTGTGCATGTTTATTTAACATACTGTAGTGACAATCAAATTTTCCTGAAAAGAGATCAAAGTATATCTTCTTTAAAATTTCTTCATAATGAAAGTTAAACAAGAAATTTTAGCAAAATCCACAAACCACTTATTTATATACTGATATTGTGAGTAGTGCAAATTTGTTATTTAGGTCAATTAAGAAAGCTTCACTGTTGAAATAGGGAAAAAAATCACAGGAGAGTTGGTACTGACAACACCAATGACTTGGCACTGTGAACTACGAGTGCATGCACAAATCCAAAGCATAAGTTAGAGCTGTTGTACTCCACCACTCTGGAAAGATGCACACATTATTCAAGCATATAAATGAGTTTGTGTGTGGAAGGGTGGGGTTGAATAACATCAACAGAAATTCAATCCTGTCAGTGGTATGTCATGTTGCTGGATAATTGCATGCTAACTGTAAAGATAAACGCAATGGCTATGCTCAACATCAACAATCACTGAGCCCAGGCAGACAGAGAAAGAGAGAGACTGATACTAGATTCAAGGGCCATCTAGTTTTCAAGGTCTTTCTGAATAAAAAGCACAGGCTCACAAAACAAATCACTACAAAGCGACAGCATATTAATCCTTTAATTGCAAGAGAGGCAATCTATAATCAGTTGATTATTTTGTCTCAGTCCTCCACTCTTGTTTAGTTAAATTATATCTTCCCTACAAATGACAATTCAGAAGGAACACTGTCACGCCGACAGGAATGATTCCATGACAAGAAGGATGCAACAAACAGGCTCAAGTACAACAGTATAAAGAAGTGTAGCACAAACTAGCATGCTGCAGAAGTCGGGAGATTCTGAAGGTTTCCTTGCCGTTTCTGTCGGGACAACTATCAGCATGCTGCACGGAGGTTTAAAGGCGATTAGCTCTATGCTGTTTCTGTAGAGATAGAGATAAGTCAAATGTGAAATGTGTGATGGACACATGTTGGCGTCACATTTCCAATGTAGATTATAACATCTGCAACCACATGACATTTGTTGGTTTGCAGGTTTTAAATTTAAGATGGCTAAGACCAAATAAGAGGCATACTAATAGGCACTGTGAAACAGGGTTATATCAATTTGAGTGTTCATTCCTCATGACAAGTTGCACCCAACAACCAGAAAAACAGGACATTATGTGACATATGATATCCTCCTGCGGCTGCCTTAATATCCTAGCTTGTCTTTTTCAAAATGTTCCTAATGCATGGATTCAAATCCACCACACATCATCAACACATCCTTTTTCTAAGGTGTGTTCCCACAGGGCCTGAAAACCACAATCAACAAGCTACTCTGAAAGAAGAAAAATGTAGAGACAGCGCTACTTAACTATTATGGGTCCCACTCAAACATCCCATTTTTCAGTAAGCTGGTTTTCTTCGCAAAAAACAACTGCTTTAATGTCTTCCAATCAAGGTTTAGACTTCAACACAGCACTGAGAAATTACTTGTTAGTGTCTTCAACAACACTTACTTCAACCCATACAGTGAATTTCACAATTTCAGTCCTAGTTTTACTGGATATCAGTGCTGCATTCTCACAGTCGTCAACAACATATTACAAGACAGACCAGAAAACTGAGTGGGGACAGGCACAGTAGTATACTGAGCTGATAAAAGTGACCAGTGGGGATCCAAAACACTCCATTCTGGGGCCTCTTTTGTTCAATATATATATGCTCTCACTAGCTCGGATCATGGAAAACAACAAAATATTACAATTACAATAATTATGCAGATGACACACTTATCTACATTACAATATCATCAGGGGACTATTATCCCATACAAACTGTGAGTAAGTCCATTGAACAAATCAAAAATCTGATTTATCAGAATATTTTTCAATAAATGTGTTGGGAGGAAAGGACAAACAAATAAGAGCCAGTGTTCAGCTTTAAGTCACTACAGCTATAAAAAAATAAGCCAAGCCAGAAACCGGACGGACCAAAACAATGAAAGCAAGCCAAGTCATGGAAGTAACCACAAGGACGTTACAAAACTGCAAACTACTATGTACATTCTGCATCTGTGTCAGAGTCTGAATATCGCAAAGATGCTAATGAAGTACAACTGTACCCATGGTGTGGGACACACCAAAAAGACTAGGCCCTAAATGACATTTCAATGGCTGATCATTTGCTTGGAGTATCCTAGCCCTAAGACAAAGAGTGTGGATAACATCACTCCAGTTCTCAGCACGAACTATAATAGCTTTCCTATTTGTAATTTACAAAGCACTGAATGGTTTAGGGCCAAAATACGTCCCTGTTATGCTGCTTGCTATGAACCATCTGAACCCCTTTGGGACAAACTCAAGAGAACTACAGTTCTGTTGCAACTCTGAAAATTAAGTTAAATAATGACTAATTACCTGTTCAAATGTTTTCTTTGTTCTACATTGCTTTCACACTGTGTCTTGGTGCCTTCTTTGTTTAATAAAAAGAATTCACAATTGCCTGAATGAAAATATGCTATAAAAATATGTAATCGTGCTTTGCCTTCCCTTCAACAACACTTGTTGCACTTTCCAGAAAGCATCTTTATGTTAGGCGGGGAAAATAATCATCTTTTTTCTCTCTTTGTATTGTGAGCTTCTAATGTGAAACAAACTTTAAATCCTAACTGTTTAGACATTTCCATGGACTTTTAGGAAGGTAACTTATGTGTAACTTGAATAGTGATCAAATCATTTTTTAATAAGTCATTTCACCTCTTCATAGATTACTTGAATATACTTCTATAAATATACAAATACAATGAATTAAGCCCAATTGATTGTCAGATTTAGACTATTTTTGAGGAAAAAAGGAGAAGCTGAGAGGAGGAGAGATGAAAAGAGAAGAATAGAGAAGAGAGTAGCATGGGGAGATGAACAGTCCTTGAGTTATTCATAGCCTCTCCATCAGATTTGTTAAGGGGATTGGAAGCAATTTAAAGGCCTCCACTGACTGTTTGACTTGAGCAGCATTATGTCTCTCTATTCCATTATGTTGAGCTGCAGTGCGGGGATGAAGACCAGGCTTCCTATTAGCCTCTGTATAAACAGATAGGGTGATGCGAGGCAGGTGCTAAGTCTTGAGGGAGAAGGAGAACTGTGACATTGAAGAGAACAGACAGCAGAAGGTGGGAGCCAACATTATCTCCTTAGTTTGTTTTACTATCATCCTCTATCTGTTTCTTTCTGTACACACATACCCCTTTATCTGCTTTACATCGTGGCACATGACAGGAGTAACACTGCCGCGTTTTCTTTCAAAGATGTTATGACTCTGGAATACGGTCAACTGAGGACGGTAACAAGTGTGAAACTCAAAAAAAAAACATGAGCACATTAATACAAAATTCATGAGCCAAATAAAAGTTCAAAGGCAGCCATATGTAATCCACAGGAGTGACACTTTATTATAAATTAACATTAAGCCTTGACAGATTATAAACTAGGCCTTTCTGTTTAGAGGGGCCACAAGTATCATGGAAATTGTAATATGTCCTTCATTATTGATTTTCCAACGTTTTCAGAAAGGAAAGGTCCTGACTGTCACGGAAGGACTAATGGTGAGGCTAAACTGACAAGCTAAATGACTGAGTACGTTGATTAAGAAAAAAGAAAAGCAGTGGGGCAATGGAAATGCACAATGGAAAGTGAAAATGCCCTTTAAAGTGCATTATTAAAAAATGAATTCTATAATCTAGTTTTTGTGTCTTTCTAAACTGCATTGTCGAATAATTTTTAAAATTCCATTAGTTCATCATGTATTTTTAAATGCACTTTAACAAGACTGTTAATTTGGGCTATTCATTCACTACTATTTATAAATACTTCATATAATTCTCCTTTCTATTGACCGTTAGATATCGAATTCGTCTGCGTTGATAGTTTATTGATTGAATAATTATTAATGTATGATTAAATTTGTTGATTTGTATATTTATAGTAAAAATAGTTTTTAATGAATGAATAGCTTCATTATTAGTTCCACTGGTGTGACACTTGGGGTCCCCCTTATTGCATAGCTGAAATCCCTGGCAACGCATTGTTTCAGTTCCTCATTACAAGTGGCAAAAGAAGAATTAAAGTGAACTTCAAGTTTTACATAAATTTTATTCTGGCTACCCTCCATGGTATCCCTGTTAGTCACATCCATACAGAAACAGAATATTAAAGAAGAATAACACTGCAAATCCAAATTGGCTAAAGAGCAGAACCACCAGGGGGGAAACCAATGGGAGAGAGAGCTGGTGTAGAGTTGTATCTAATCACTCTGTACACACCAGTCCCCTTGCTCTTACGCTTGCTATGAGTATACAGACACACGGACACACACACCAACGTACTAAACTACCCACACTACCCTTTCCATGTGTTCTTTCCCCTCAGTGTCATTTTCTATTGCCAGGCTGCATTTCCAAGACTCCAATTAGCAGCTTATTAAAAGCACTAGTGCGCTTTAATGGAGCTGCTGTGGCTCAGTTAGGCCTTTAGTGTTGACTTAAAAGAAAAGTCAGGTCACAAAGTGATTCCAGGCCTGTGCACATACTGTATATCCTCACTTTGTATATAAAATATAACATCCATGCTAGATGGTTCTGGAGTGGTTTGTACACCAGCATAAGAGTGAAGATAGCAAGGGGAGGACATGATGCCTGGGACCAACACTGGAACCGCATAATGCTTTTCATAACCCGTCTCTCTTACCTGTTATCAGCTTTCTAACATTGTGTCTTACAAAGGGAAGGGCAGGCAAATTGACACAGTAAATGTGCATTTGTGATGAATCAGTTTCTCATCAAGACAGTAAAAAAAGATGGGGTCAATAACATTCCACATGTTAAAGGGGCAACCAGTGAACCAAATCTCAATTGCTTGGCAAAAAGTAAAGTTATTCTTGCTTTAAAGTTCTGCTCAAGTCATTGATTAAACCCTTAAAAAAAATTATATTTTATAAAATTATATGTATTTTTGTTTTCTTATAATGTAAAAAAAATACCTTTGTGAACTTGAAATGTCTTGGATGTAATTCTACTCCTTTGTCCATCCATGGTTGTGGGGATTTACTGTATGTGCAAATTTGGTCCCATGCTGTGTCTGCTCAAAGTTCTTCCCCTTGCCTGCAGACTGAGTGAGTCGAAGCTTACCTGCGCTTTCATCTTCTAGTCATCGTTTAGACTACTAAACTTAGCACAACTAAGTGTTAAGTTTAGTTGCTGCTCGTCCCACAAATTGAGTTTCCTTACAAATGTGGCACCATTTAAAAGGGAAATAAACAGGCTTTCCAATGGTATAAGATTAATTGCCACGAAGCATTGCTACAACAAAGAAATAATCAACCAAACACAAATTTACTTACTTTTTATATGCTGCACAGTGGCAAGTTCTAAAATTGGAGTAATTCAGCCAGGACACGGACAGACACAGACACGGAGAGGTTATTTCAGGTAGAAGAGTGAACGCTATCTTGCTGCATCAGAATGGTAATGCTTCTTTCAACAAAATTCAAACCTTACCCACAAGTTTTCAGGATGGTTTTTTAGTTTTTCTACCTGTCAGAATTCCTTCTTTGGGATACTGTCATTAGTGGAATGCTGAAATCCTTAGCAACGATGATGACTGCTTATTTTGGTCATGATTTCTGATGTACATAAAAAATACCCTGTGGTCATGCTAAGGCTAAAACTTCATTTTAATAGAGGTGATCCTTAATTGTTGTTATTTTGTGCTGTTCTGCATAACGTGCAAGATCAGAACAAGAATCTGAAGAGCAGAACTACTCCCTGGTGTCCTGCAGATTTAGAAAATTGAATCAGCAATATTTGGGATATAATAAAAAAAAAATGTTGTGGGACAAAGTAACAATGCATCCACAGCTGTATAGTCATTTTGAAAATGCAGAACAAGATAACATTCATTATTTAGACTGAGGATCAAAGCACAAACTTAGTCATTCACAACAAAATCAGAAAACAACTCATGTTTCCCTTGGAAAGTTCCTCCCACTCCTTCTGTACTTATTTTCCCTGTAATATATTTCTTACCAGCCATACGTCACACTCCAATATATAGTCTTATCCCAGCTTTCTTTATTCTACAAAGGCCATCTGAGGCCAACAACAGTAGCAGTAGCAGTATTAGACATTCTCCCTTGTATCTATAGAAGTCTCTGCAGCAGACATAGTGATGGTTTTTCCAGACTGCAATGCAGAGTGGATCTGACAGCCAGCAGTGTGGCTGCTGCATTAGTGTCCAATATGCTGTGTATTTGTGTATGTGTACTCTCAGCTCACTCAACATGCCCCTGGCCTGACACTTTATGGTGCATTTGTGTGCATGTTAGTGGGGCCACAGGAAGTGAAATTTTGTGGCAGAATGCAAGAGTGCAGAATGCCATGAGGGCAGAGGAAGAATGAGGCAAACAAGAACATTGATGAGAGACGGAAATAAGAAGAAACGGCTGAGATACAGTTTGACAGAAAGGGAGACAGAGCTGATTCTCTATTTTCTTCATGTGTCTAATACCCCTGAGCAGATTATTTGTTAACCTGTTACTCAGCAAACAAACTGTGACTTCTATGCCCCTATTGGCTGTCAAAGAGACACACATACAAATGCACAAACACGTGCAGAAGCATTTGTATGCGCCGTCCTCGGGTTTACTGTGGAGATTGGCTCAAGGAAGGCTGCCATGCAGGCTGTTCTCATTGCCCTGTTTATTGGGGTTGAGGGACAGATGATGTCTACTTTGTGTCATTTGTGTATGTGTGTGATTGAGTTTAACAGTAATGACACAGAATGAGAAGAATATTTTTGTGTCTGTGTGTCTTATATTTGTCCATAAGTCGTCTTGCAGCCATCAGCCAAGCCCTTTGTTTTCATCTGTTTGCATCACATTTCTCCCTCAGTCTTTAACCCTGGACAGAGGAAGGGGCATTGGCATTCTGAAGGAAATGTCACAGACATCAAAAGTGAAACAGATACTTTGCCCCAACAGATGCTGGGAGGGTATCCTCACTTTCAGCAAGGAGGTAGAAGACAAATGTCATGCAATAAGGTTAGTTGGTAAATATAGAGACTTTCAAGTATACTCTACTGATACCTGGTGTCCGTTTCAATACTGAGAAATTGATGACTGCATATGACAAGCAAGAATTTGTCAAGATTTACCACTTTGAGAAATATATCATTCTATGAAGGACATCACTGTATGATAGGGGTGTCAGACATACAGACCGTGGGCCAGAAGCAGCCCGCCAGGGTATCCAGTTAGGCCCTTTAGATGATTCTGAAAAGTGTGAATATTGAAAAAACGTCCTACTTCACAAATAACTGAACTTATCCTGTCAGTCCACTGGGGGCGCTGTCCTGTAAAGATGTTGGAAACCCCCTTTCTCCTGCAATGACTACACTTCAAGTTAGTTGAATGTTGCACTTAGGAGCCATGTTGAAAAAAATTACGCTGTCTAAATTTTGGACTCTTAAAGGAGAAGAGTGGATACAGAGTGACAGGTTTTAAGATTTGAATTGCACTGTTTGGTCTTGTAGTTTTTTTGTGCCTCTGTGGATCCACTGTCTGAATGGAGAAACTGGGACTTGTTAAAAGTACTGTAAATACTCATAAGACAGGCCTTTCAGCTGTTTTGTATGTTGTTCATTAATTGGAAATATTTTTAGTATGTATTTTTATGTACTGAAAGAAAATGAATAATTTGTCAATGTTGTTATGGCTACTTTCTGGTCCAGCCCTCCTAAGACAAACTGAGCTGCATGTGGCCCCTGGACTATAATGAGTTAGACCCCTGCTCTATGGTCTTGGTACATTTCGTAAAAGCATTGTCAGTAAGTTCAATTTGTTTGTTTTATGTGTAAAACAGAATCCTAACTTGTTGGGATTGTAGATAATGTTTTTCAAAAAGTCTTACAAAATGCTTTAAAAAATAAATTAAAGAGTTCAACATAAATCAAAACATCAAACTGGAAAGAGACAACAGAGGCATAGATATTACGACACATTAAATACAGTAGAGAGCCATCATGATCTTGCATGATAGCCACAGAGCTTCCAGTAGTTTTGGAAGACGAAGCAATGTCCCTGCAGGTGGGATTACCCCATGGAGACCATTGAGGTGTCTGTTAAAAGGTATTAGGCTAAATATGGAAAAAAGTAAGCAAATGGTTGGTTATAAACTGACAGGATCTTAGTAGAATTCTCAAAAGTCACACTTTCCCAGGACATTAAGTGAACACAATTATAATTGACTTGGCATCTCTAAACTTTAGTTTTCATTTAAATATTTTAATTTCCTTCACATGGCCTTTCTGCATGTTTCCTTAAGTATATTCCAAAATGCACAATCTCAGCATGTCCCTATGAGATGTGTGGGAGAGGATCTGTAGGGTTAGAGCATAATTTTCACAGACCATCTCTATTGATATGTGGCCTCATTCCTCTACTAGCAAGGAACCATCGGACTGTGTAACAAGATTTTTGAAAACTTGCCTGAAGCTAACAAAGATGATTTACTATGGTGTTACAAGTACAGAAAGTAAAAAAAAAAAAAAAAAAATGCATTTTTACTGACATGTAGTCGGCTAACAGAACAGCCAAGGTAAGCTGTGCCATCACGGAAGTTTCGCTTGCTAATGTAGTGAAATATGAGACAATATTTACCCCTTGGTTAAAATGTCTGACAGGGGCTGACAGGGTTGAAAAGATTCTCATCGAAGATGATTTATTTATTTTTTTTCTTTGAGAGATTTATTGCCTGATGCTACAAGATGGCAGCTTAGTAACTTTGTCACAACATGTTCAATAAAGAATAAATCCAGCCTGTTACTCTCATGGCACCTACACTTTTATCGTACATAAACTCGACACCAAAATGAAACAAACGCTGAGTACACAGCTGACATACTGATGTTAAGCGGAGACATACTCAAAACTGTCACTGCCTTAACACGTACAGGAACATCAATAAACTGTACCTCACACCCAGATTTTAAATCCGACAGTTACATTAACATGATCACAACCCTTCTGTTTGCCTGCACACATACACAGAAAATGCAGAATCAAGGCCAGGAACAAAGTGAAAAGCTCTGCAGAATAAATCCGTTTCTAAGCCAATATGTAGCCCTACTCCCCGCTGTGTGACTTCCACACTGATTTATCAAAACGGCTCATTCACAAACATGGCAAAACACACCAGCGCAAAGGGAGTAATGCTATTCCCAGAAAAAAATAATCTCCTAAAACCATTACAGGGAACAACGTAGGTGCAGTAGCTATGGGGAGGATTATGGCCAAACCCTATCACACACACACTCATTACGCCCTGTTCTGCTCAATTTCTCTATGCTGCACATGCGCCTGTGTGTAAATAGAAACTGTTTATGGAACAACTCTTACAAGCATATGAAGGCTTTTTCCACTGACATGAAGTGCATGCATATGTGCATGTGTGCATGTGTTTGAGCGCATGATATAGATTGTTGGAATGCACCAACATCAAGAAGGATGCACATTATATAAGCACTGAATACATGTATATATGACGTGTGTGTGTGTAACTGTGTCAAATCTAACTCAATTTACAGAGGCACAGTACATATTAAGATTGTTGGCACAGTGCAGATTATGGACTAAAAATACTACAGGCTGAGATGACAGTGTTTATATAGGCAAATGCGCTTGTGAAAAAACAGAGAGTGTCACAAGTGCATCTTGGAGGACTGATGTGCATACCAAGTAACCGCATGAAAACAACATCCTAGGATCTAATCCAATCAGGCACCATTCCACACTCATTATATAGTCTGCCACAAGAAAATGAGTTCTATTTTTGTGAAAATCTTCAGGTGTGAAAATCAGGTGTGCAATACAGAGTGGAAACAGGTGGCCATGCATTGCATCACTGGCAAATGCACTTTTGTTATTTCCATGGCCAGACTTGCTGGGGAACCTGGGCCACAGCTGGATTCAAGGTTAGAAGGAATACATTATTTTGAAATAGGTCGATATGGGACTTCACCTGACACAATACCAGGACAGTACAAAGAGCTTTAGTTCCCTTCACAGGAAACTTAATTACATACTATGGATGTCTGTGTGCAATAGTTCAGGATTTTATTTTTCCCCACAATGATCTACACAGTAACAATGTAGGTATGCAAAACATTTATAATTTTTAGTCAATACTGAAGACAAAAATTATGAAAAATAATGTGGGTGACACAGATTTTTACTTTTTGAAAAAGTTCCTAATCTGTAGTTCATGCACACTTTTAAGAGTCTAGATGCAGTTTCTCTAAAATGTCTACAGTTTGACTTCATGTACAACAACAGCCCACCTTCATCTTCTCTTTTTTTTTGGTATAGACAATTGCAGCGCAACTTTGTAGATGCATATCACCACCTACTGCATCTCAGTATCTTAATGCATAACACTATTAACTCTACTTATTTGAAATAATTTAATTACTGGCGAAAAGCAATAAAATAAATTTCAAAACTTAGAACAGCCTTTGTACGATCCAGGTATTCCTCTTTTAAACAAGGAAGTTCATTCTAGGATGGAACATGGGGAGACAGTACAACCTAAAGTCACAGTGCTGTGTGTATCAGAGAGGAAATGCTCTGCCTCATTTATTACCATTATTCATTTATCTGGAAAAACACCTGTGCTTACCAAAATAAACATAGCATCTCTTTTGCCCATTTGTCATTGCGCCAGTTTTCATGGAGGTGGAGATACTCCAAACAACACACCTCAAAGGCTAGTAGATCGCACCAGGCGCTCCTAGCTAGCCTGTGAGCTCATTCCAAATCTCTACAAAATGGGGAAATTAGAATGTATCAACACTGAATGCAACTGAATGCCCCCCCCCCCAAGTTTAATTGGATACTGCAGAGAGCATTACCATACCCTTTGGTTAGCAATTAATCCTTGTGCCAGGATCATGGTCTTTGTACATGGTTTTCCCAAAATGGCATCTAGAATTAATTTGCAATTACTACCTTTTTCCTTTCAAACAAGTTCTTATCGTGCTCCTGATAGCTTCCTGCCTAGTAGAAGTTTCTGAATTGACATGATGTAATATGGCCCCAGCAGATTACGACGATCCTGCATGGAAGACAGATGGATGAATACACTCACCACTGAAAGGATCAGGACATCTCCTGTGGTCATTTGGCTTTGAGGATTACAGAAGCTTTGAGACCTGTTGAAGCACCTGCTCATGTTGGCTGCCTACTATATAAATAATGTATAATGTATAATAACTCTTGGCCTCCCTGCAAAGCTGTTTTCTTGCTAATTACTTGTCACTATTGTTAAAAAATAAATGAATAAAAACCTCTATATCTACAAAGTCTGCTTAGTGTAAAGATAGCAACATAGAGGTCGACGACAATGGAATTTTACAAATACTGTATAGTAGTTTGTAGCTCTCATCACGACAAACGGATCACGGATCGGTTCTTTGATACTGGCATTTATTTCGACTCTTCCCCCATCGTTCATGCCGTGAGAACTGTTCGTACAACAACAATAAAATATATATCGGCTTACAATAATGACTGTACATGAAATAACTTAAAGTGTAAATATAAACAAATGTATTACAAATGTAAAGAAAAGTACCTCGTTGGCCGCTTGTCATGAGAGAGGTCCTTGACACACCTTAGGTCATGCTTTGCAATATAGAGTCTTCTCTTTGTCTGTCGTAACAGCGCAAAGGCAACTAACATTGGTTCCGGGCTGAGCACAACAGCGACAATGAAATAAACGATGTAAATACAATTAAATTAACAAAGTATTTCTTACAATATAAACACACATAAATGTACCCTTTTAAATATCCTATCTAAATTATTTAACAACATGAAAGTATTAACTATTATTTAATACAAATACAAATACTTTTACATAGTTGTTTGGATCAGATAAAGGAAGACGGCTGATTAATGACTAACCCAGTAAAAGCTATAAATGTCCTCATAATTAAATTAATACATTTAAATCAGTGTCCATCATAATCATAGAAATACCTAAATAAATATAAAAATTTGGAACTCAAAATCAACATAACCATAAAATATTGAGCTACTATTTGATTTGAGCTATAATTTTATTTTGTTGAGAGTTGAGATGCCATAATACCATACTATACCATAAGAAAAGGGCATGTCGGGATTCCCCCCAGAAAGGTGCCTCCATAGGGAGTACTGTGTAAAATCCTAACTTTACTTAACACATCCAATAATGGAGCCAAGTTCCATATATAATCAGTGCTGTAGCAAATCTAACTCCTTCTCAAGGCAAGTCTATTTTAAGGTATTATTTAAATGTATTAAAACAGCTTGAGGTAACTAGTTAGCTAGTTTAGGTAGGCCAAAATGTTGAAGATATAGTTTTCTCTTACAAACAAAAATCCCAGTGTATCTGTAAAAACAGCCGCATCATATGTCCTCATAGACATCATAGTCCATCATAGACAGACGTTTTAAAATTGTTCTGGTTATTTAGCATTTTCAAACAATGACGTCCTTAGCTGGTACAGAAAAATATTAGTGGAGAAATGTGTAAATAGCATTGTCAATAGCACCGTTTATGGAATTATGTTAGTGCTGTGAGTGTTGTGAAGGTGCTCAGTAGGCTAATTTTGCTCTCATGTATCATGCAGGAAATTTTCATCATCATCTCTAAAAATGTTTCAAAATTTCTACCATTCTAAATGACAGTAAATGTAATTAAAAAACGATAAGTAGTTTACATTATCATTGGAAAGAATTATATGTTTTGGCCATCAGTGTTTCTTTGTTTGTTAGTTTGCGATATTAGAAAAAAAATGCTTAATTGCTATTGATGAAAGTTGGTAGGAGAATGGGAAAAGGCTGTTGGAACTTGGTGGATTTATGTGCTCTACTTGGTGCTAAGTTATACGTGTAATCAGAATTTATAGAATGTTTTTGTTAAATTATTTGACAGTATACCATTTTGTCTTCCATGCCAGTCACAACTAGAAATCTACAATGGAGCCCAATGTATTTCTATATTTCTATAATTATTTATTTCACCTGAAACTAGATACATGCATATATACATATGCTAAAATAACCATATGTATTAGATTGTAATATAATGAAAACCCTAAATCCAAGATTGTTTTAAATTGAGCGAGCAAATTGGGATTAAGTGTGTGTGTTTTAATTATTAGTTATATATTTTTTGTTTTAATATTAGCATCATTAATCTGCCATCAGCTGCCCTGTTCTATGAACATCAGCATCATCCACTGAATTTTAGCCACTCTGTTGTTCTGACTTCCATTACACTCTTCAGAAGAGTCTGAAGTATAAAATTCAAACAATGTGTGGAAAAAGAGCTCCTTCTTTAAAGAGACCTGAAATCACTAAATGTGTGCAAAGGGAGACAAAAATAGTAGAAAACAACAGAGCATCAACACAAAGCTTTTATGAATGCCCTGTTGTTAGAGACACTGGCTGTGGGACGATGATAGCAACAAAAGAGATTATGAGCCATATGCAGCATGTTGGTGCTAGGTTGGTTGGCTGGACAGTCCAATAAGCAGCCTAAATGAGGCCTTGACACCATCCAGGAAACAATTTCAGACTTTTTTTTTGTTGGCAGTGCTGAAGTAGCGAGGTCAGCGAATACACTACAATGACACTGTTTACAGCTATGACACTGGACTGAGATTGGAGTCGATACACAGCATTGACTTGGCCTTCATCCTACTTAGACTTCACTAACAAAAAACTCACTATAAAAGTGAGAGATGGGAAAATTCACAACAAAAGCCTCAAAAAAGAGAACATGCGAGGTGTTAAAACCCATTCCATTTAATGGTATTGTAGGGACGGGTAGGAGCATTTAAGTACTCGAGTAGTTGTTGGTTACGATATTATTCAAATAGTATTTTATTATTCACATACATTTGCAGTGTTGTTTTTAACTACAGTAATTTAACTTAGTCAGCGTTACATGTGCTATGGTAGGCATGAGCAGGAAAAGTTAGGCCTTAACCTTTGACCAAAAGAAAATATGTGGCATTAAACTTATATAAATACTAGTTTGATGTTTAAACACATGCAATTAAGTCACATCACATCATCTAACTCTGTTATCACACACTGTTGTGATGATAACAGAGCAGCAAAGATTGGCCTGCTAGTCCTAATAATGAAATGGTGACTGGAGATATATACTCCCTTTAACTTTTATGGAAGGAGAAGGCCGACGGTTGGCCAGAGTACAAGCCATGAGAGTGGAAAGATGTGCAAGGACAGTGAGCAGAATTGAAGGCTGATTAGCAACGCATCACAAGGTGGCTCTTAGTACAGACCTTGTAACCTTAAAGCAGCTACTGAGGCATGGGGTGTGTAGGCAAAGGTGTGTGCCTGTGTACGTTTGAAACTGTACCTGGTTTCCATTGTCGGCTATTTATTTACAGAAATGTGAAAGTGTCATATTTTAATGTTCTCTGACAGCAATTAGCTGCTATTTAGCAGGCTAAAAAAAAAGGGCCAAAAATGATCAGCCTGAATTTTATCCTTTCAAAGAAACTGTGCCTCATCACTATTTGCCAGATCATTCACAAGGCCTATGTGCAATTGTAATAAAATTCCTTTATTTTTTTTATTTTTTTAATTTTAGCCTGTTTTACTATTTGGATCATTAAGTGTTTCACACTCACTTTTGACAGTAACTCAACGCTGTGCATCTTAATCAAGATGAATTACGATTAATTTGAAATATAAATCAATTTTCATGCTTATTAATATTTTAAAAAAATAAGGCACGTGATTCACCCCGAGTTATATAATTATGTGGCTAAAGGTGCCTTAAATAACTTCTGTTAAATTTTGGCTTAAACATTAAGAAAGACTAAAAGACTGGGTAGCCACAGGTAACCGATAAATTCAAATCCACATGATGCAAATAAGTATCCAAGAAACAGCATTGCTGCTGAATGTAAACAGTACATAGTATATACAGTATGATAAACAGGGCTTTCCTTGTAAACTTTGGTTGCAAGGCAGATTGTTGTACAGTATTATACTAAGAGACAGTTCCATTATTATTTCAGTTATTTATGCGGAGAAAGCTCATTAATTAGAGCAAACACTTTCTAGATACAGACAATATGAATGTCAGAGACAGTTGCGAAAATTCCAGGTATAATTTCTCTATAGCTGTCAGTAAAACTAACTCCATACCTGGTAAAGCCATACTGTGATTGTGATGCTCCACTAAGTGGAGCAGGTGGTCAAAGCAGACCGATAGCAGAGCCGCGCTAAAGACTCATCCGCTGCCTTAAATTCTCCAACCTTCTTTCTTTTTCATACCACTCTTTTCATTCAAAGCACTCTGCTTTACTTCTATATCAGTTGCTGCCTTTTTTCTTCTTCTTCTCCTCTCTTACTCTCACCATCTGAAAGCTCCCACAGAAAAGCAATAGCGGCAGCCATAGAGTCTGACATCTGCCAGATGCACAACACTGGCTCTCCTCCTCATGCTCCTTTATTCCTGCAGCACATTCACTTAAAAAATACAACTAAATACACTTAAGAAATTAAAAGGATTTAATGATCGCTGTCCATGTGAATTTATGTGTGTATACTGATAACCTCTTTCAGCTTTAGCTGGATTCTAAGGAGTGGCCATAGCAAACCATCCTCCTCCATCTCTCCCTGTCCTCTGCATCTTCTTCTCTCACACCAACTATCTGCATGTCCTCTCTCACCACATCCATAAAACTCTTCTTTGGTCCTACTCTCTGCCTCTTGCCTCCATCTTAAGCTTCCTTCTACCAACATATCAACTGTCCCTCCTCTGCACATGTTCAAACCATCTCAATCTGACCTCTCTAACCGTGTCTCTACAATGTTCGACCTGTGCTGTCCCTCTGATATGCTCATTCTTAATCCTACCCATCCTCGTCACTCCCAAAGACAATCTCAACATCTTGAACTCTGTCACCTCCTGCTCTGGCTCTGTCTTTTGGTCAGTGCCACCATCTCTAAATCCTCTTGTAAAGCTTTCCTCTTACTTTTGCTGCTACTCTTTTGTCACACATCACTCCTGGAGAAACACTTTTCTCCAACCACTCCACCCTGCCTGCACTCGCTTCTTAACCTATTTACCACACTCCCCGTTGCTATGAACAGTTGGCTCCAAGTATTAAAAATCATGTACCTTTTCCACTTCTACTCCCAGCAACCTCACCGTTACACATGCCTTCCCCTCATTCACACATATGTATTCTCTCTTGCAACGACTGACTTTCATTCCTTTTCTGTCCAGAAAATATCTCCACCTCTCCATCTTTTCTTCCACCTGCTCTCTGCTCCTACTACAGATCACAATGTCATCTGCAAACATCATAGTCCATGGAGATTCCAGCCTGACCTCATCTGTGAGTCTGCCCATAACCATAGTAAACAAGAAGGGGCCCAGGGCCAATCCTTGATTCAGTCCCACCTCCAACTTAACCTCCACCTGCACATTCATCACTCCTACAGTGCACATCACCACTGTCATACAGCTCTCATACATATCCTGCATCAGTCTAACATACTTCTTTGCCATCCCAGACTTCTGAACTTCTCTATACCTCTCCATCAGCATTCTCAAAACAAATATCGCGTTTGTAGTGCTTTTCCTTAGCATGAAACCATACTGCTGTTCACAAATCATCCCTTCTTCTCCTAGCCCCGCTTCCACTACTCTTTTCCAAATTGTCATTGCGTGGCTCATCAGCTTTATCCCTCTGTAGTTGCTACAACTCTGCACATCACCCTGGTTTTTAAAAATCAGCACCAATACACTTTTCCTCCATCATGTTGAACATGATCATGTTGAACTGCTTCATCAAAAATTCCAATGCCTTCTCTCCAAGACACTTCCATACCTATATCGGTATGTAATCAGGAACAACTGCCTTTTCATTTTTCATCCTCTTCAAAGCTTTTCTCACTTCATCTTTACCAATCTTTACAATGTCCTATTCCAATGTTTCCACCTTCTCAACCCTTCTTTCCTTATCATTTTCTTCATTCATCAGCTCCTCAAAGTACTTATTTCATCTTCTCGGGACACTCCCCTCGTTAGTACATTTCCGTCACGGTCCTTAATCACCCGAACCATTCTTCCTAGCTCGGTACCTCTGTCTCAACAGTCAATACAGATAGTTTTTTCCTTCTTTACTTTCCAACCTCTCATACAGCTCATCATATGCCTTCTGTTTAGCCTTTGCCACCTCCCTCTTCACCTTACATTGCATCTCCTTATATTCCTGTTGACTCGCTTTCATTCTTTCACTATCACATTTCTTCTTTGCCAACCAATTCCTCTGAATCCTGACACCTCCCTCCCTGATCACTGTTGCTGTAGTTAGCCACCAGAGCTTGTTTCAACCTCTCCCTGAAGTCCTCAAAGTTGTCTTCCATTTTCAGCTACCACCATTTGTTCCCTTCATCAACATGCACATTGAAGTCTGCTCCAATCACCACCAATCACTCATCTCCCTGGGGATACTTTCTACCACTTCATCTAACTGGCTACAGAATTTCTTTCCCTTCCATCTCAAAGCCAACTTGTGGGGAATAACCACTGACAACATTCATCATCACACCTTCAATTTCCAGCTTCACACTCATGATCCTGTCTGACACTCTTTTCATCTTTACAACATTCTTTGCTTACTTCTCCTTGAGAATCACACTGACTCCATTTCTCTTCCTATCTACACCATGATAGTACAGTTTGAACCCTGCCCCAATGATTCTAGTCTTGCTGCTCTTCCACCTGGGCTCTTGCACACACAAAACATCAACCTTTCCTCTCTGAATGATGTCAGCCAGCTCTATACCTTTGACTTTCATCATGCCAACATATAAGAGTTCTTACTCTCAATCCCACACTCTTCACTTTCTTTTTCACTCTCTGTCTCCTATCGCATGTCCCTCATCTTGTTTTTGGACTTAGAGTAGCCCAGTTTCCATTGTTACCCCGTTTGTCAATAGCACCAGTGGCGGTTGATGTCAACTTAGGCCCAAACCGATCCGGTATGAAATTTATTTTCCTGATTCGCATGTTTGATTTGGCTAAGTTTTTACGTTGGATGCCCTTCCTGTTGCAACCCTTCACCATTTATCCGTGCTTCGGACTGGCATTAGAAATACACTGGTTTGGGACCCCTAGTGGCAGGTTTTTATATGTGTACACTGATTGAAGAGTAAAAAAATAAGTGGTGGATTTTTGCAGCAGTGATCTGCACAGCCAAACAAACGACTGGAAGTCAGATTGACATGCAGGCCATCACTCCGACTGATGGATAAGAAGTAAAAACAATGATGTCCAAAGCCAATTCAATCTGCATTAAAAACCAAATCACCTAATATTGTCACCTGGATTTCATTAAGTTTTTTGACTTTCTTGTATGTATAAACATATTAAATATGAATTAAAATCTGCTCTGGTTGTACCACAGTAGAGGACACAACACAAAAAGATACCTGCAGTGAGTATGACATTATTTAATACTCTGTGATTACCTTAAACATACGGATTACTTCCCAGAGGAAGAAAAAATCCTCCCCTAAGTCTAAGTGACAGCTCTACACTTAGCAGGCAGTTCAACAGGAGAACGATGCAGTAACACAAGAATGAAGTGATTTCTCCATTCACTGGTGAAGAAAATGGCTATTCCCTTGTCTCTTAGTCAACTTGAAAATTGCTGGCTTCTTGTCTGATTCCTGGAGTTTCCTCCTGAGAAACTTTTGTCAAAGGCAACTCAGGAAGCAATGCCTATGAATTCCAATCATTTCTGATTCATCTTTTATCACAAGAACAGAGGTCAGCATTGGTCTTCAGAGAATTTATAAACTGGGAACCATTCAGCAGTTGAAAATACTGTCACCAAAAAAATAAACCTTTTTGTATTGTTTAAACAAAGCAGGTCACAAGTATCTTGCTATTTCTACAATAGATAAATGCCTATACATTTGCAAGTTGTCATCTTTTTTTAAACTGATAGATGAACTGATTATCAGAATGTAGAAGTGCAGGTCATTTGGCCTTTTTATAACAGAAATTTAAAAATGTGCAGACATTATCACAGTTGTTCTTTAGCACCGAACTTGCTTTACTTCAATTTTAAGGGCAGAGTGCCCAACAGCTGTATTACTTTATTTTAATTTCTATTACAAAAGGTCACAAGGTCAAAAAGGATCTCCTTCCACAGTCTGTACTTAACCACACTTGTTATCTGCACCCCCAATTTTCTAACCCAGTCTGGTGTCACCAAGCTAGTTGGGCCTACTGCCTCTACTTATACTAACTTCATGATAATGAATGTGCAAAGAGTTACAGGTTCTTAATACCTTTAAAACAAACAGACCTCCGGTAGGTGGCCATTATTTGTATGAGCATAGCTGATATTAATGTAAAATGAAAACAATAAGAGCTACAACATTTGTAATTTTTAAACCAGTTAATGATTTGGTCATTCCAACCCACTGTTTGTATGAAGTGACATCATAATATTATATTTCATGCAATGCAAATCAGTACCAGTGTTACCAATGCAATTATATATAAAAACACATTTGCATTAGCAATGTGCTAATTAACATACGCATGATTTAAAAATTAAAAGATGGAGATAGTAAAAAATAAATACTTTGTTATTTGTTGTTTGTCGATGAAAAAAATCAGATCTCTGTTGTTATTTTATATTTTATTACATAATTTCAACAATTTATTTGGTTCATTAACTTTCAGAACCTATTAGCTTTTATTTAAAATATTGGAAGTATGAAGCATTTGAAGATACTAAAAGAAATGACAATCACAATAAGCACAAATAGGCAGGTAATAACTGGTAATAACAGGTAATAACCATTTCTAATGCAGACTTTGACCATAACCCTGGATAGGGATATATATCAATATCAGAAGTGATGGGACTAGTTTACGCTTTTTCTGCAGTGTTTTTGATACACTGAAAATCACATTTCAGATTTCTGATGTATAGGTTCATTAGAGCAGGCATATATGATCAAAAATACCAATTATGCCAAAGGCATTTTGGTCTGTAATTCAAAGTACAGAATTATACTTCTTTTTGTCTTCCACTTCAGGTTTTGTTTTCTGAATCCCACTCAATTGTGTCTTGTTTTCTAGGAAGCAGTCTACTAACTATTAATAACACTTATCGATCCATCAACGGAAACACACAGTAGAGGAATAAACTACATTATAAAGGAACATAGCGGTGATTTATGTTTCAGATGTCGTGAATCAATAGTACACGGAATAATGTGAAGTATGGGGCGCACAGTGATGGTCTGAAGGGAGGTTAAGTGTGTATGGTTTTATGGCTGCTCACTTAAATGTTTATTTAAATAAATAAATCTATTGATTGTATCAATTGTCATTTTAGTTTTTGCTCATGGCGTTTTAAACTTCATCTTTATGATCATAGTACAGAAAGGTGTTTTAAAGCAACTTCATCACGCCGATGCTCCTATATAGAAAAGCAACTATATTAAAATAGCTTTAGCTCATTATTGATGGGTGGAATTCCTCCAGATAAACAAAGAACTAAACTTGCATTGATTCATTTATGAATCATGTCCAGAAGAGAGTCAGGGAAAATGAATGGAAATCCTAAAATTTTATTGGTCACACACCCTTGAAATGGAGAAATTTCAGTTGAATTGTAGAAAACAGGAACAAAACAAGTGAATTACCTTGCTCTTAAATCATGCCTATAAATCCTGATGTCTCATGGCCTTCAGTAGCTATGTTTACATGCGCAAAATTTCTTAATCAGATTGAAAATTTGAAAGATTAGAAATTCTGAATCAGCTGTTTTTATGGACACGAAATCAAATAATCCAATCATGACATGCGTAATACATGCACCAAGCTTTAATCAGAATAGCAGCATTTGGACATGCGCAGATTTGTCTTATTTCCCTGAAATAACTGCAGAAGAAGAAGTTGTACTTCCACCTGTGCTGTAAACAAACGCTGATGTGGCTACACTTTGCACATTCGCGCTTTTCCCTGCAAAATAAACTCCGCACCCAGAAAAGTGCGGAGAATGGACCAGCGCCAGGATCTGAAAGCCCTACTTTTGTTTTTACTGTTCTCCGTGATCAAGCTATGGGCTCAGCAATGCATAATGCTCCGGCATTAGAAGAGGAGGGAGCGGGAGCACATGAGCATCCCTCCAAGTTTTGTGCTGCTGTCACATCACGTTGGCATAGGGCCCACATGCGGAGTAAGGGTAATTTTACCCCAAACAGGAAGTCGCGATCAGAATAAGTGTGTACATGGATGCAGTTCGGAATAAGGATCAGAATAAACCATCCCTCTCGATCGGAATATAATTTCTTTCCGAATTAGCTGATTCGGATCAGAATCTTCCAATTGACGTGTTTACATGAAGCATATTTTTTTCTGATTAGCCCTTTATTCAGAATATTTGTGTCCATGTAAAAATAGCTAGTTTAAACCTCATTTGCTTTCCACACAAGCCCACAGGTTTATCAGGTTACATGAGCACTTAGCCAAATACATCTGCTTTTAAAAACAGTGTTCTGTTGTGTTCCTTTTAAAAATTAGGTCCTCAAACACATACATATATATTTACATCGATCAGGCATAACATTATGACCAGTGACAGGAACTAATTATCTCTTCATCATGGCACCTGTTACTGGGTGTCATTTATTAGGCAGAAATTGAATGTTTTGTCCTCAAAGTTGATGTGCTAGAAGCAGGAGAAATGGGCAAGCGTAAGGATTTGAGTGGGTTTGACAAGGGCCAAATTGTGATTGACGATGACTTGGTCAGAGCATCTCCAAAATTGCAGCTCTTGTGGGGTGTTTCCAGTCTGCAGTGGTCAGTAGCTATCAAAAGTGGTCCAAGGACGGAACAGAGGTGAACCGGTGACAGGGTCAAGGGTGGCCAAGACTCACTGATGCAAGTGGGGAGCGAAGGCTGGCCCGTGTGGCCAAATCCAACAGAAGAGCTACTGTTGCTCAAATTGCTGAATAAGTTAATGCTGGTTCTGATAGAAAGGTGTAAAAATAAACAGTGCATCGCAGTTTGATGGGTATGGGGCTGCATAGACACAGACCAGTCAGGGTGCCCATGCTGACCTCTGTCCACCACCAAAAATGTTAACAATTGGCACGTGGGCATCAGAACTGGACCACGAAACAATGGAAGAAGGTGGCCTGGTCTGATGAATCACGTTTTCTTTCACATCACGTGGATGGCCGGGTGCATGTGCTTTGCTTACCTGGGGAACACATGGCACCAGACTACACTATAGGAAGAAGGTAAGCCGGCATAGGCAGTGTGATGCTTGGGCAATGTTATGCTGGGAAACATTGGGTTCTGCCATCCATGTGGATGTTACTTTGACGTGTGCCACCTACCTAAGCATTGTTGCAGACCATGTACACCCTTTCATGGAAACGCTATTCCCTGATCGCTGTGGCCTCTTGCAGCAGGATAATGCGCCGTTTCACAAAGCAAAAAATGGTTCAGGAATGTTTGGGGAGCACAACAATGAGTTTGAAGTGTTGATTTGGCCTCCAAATAACCCAGATCTCAATCCAATCAAGCATCTGTGGGTTTTGCTGGACAAACAACTCTGATCCATGGAGGCCACACCTCACAACTTACAGGACTCAAAGGATCTGCTCTTAACACCTTGGTGCCAGATACCACAGCACATCTTCAGGGGTCTAGTGGAGTCCATGCTTCAACTGGTAAGAGCTGTTTTGGCAGCAAAAGGGGGACCAACACGATATTAAGTAGGGGGTCATAATGTTATGCCTGATCGATGTATATGTGTGTATGTGTGTGTGTGTGAATGTGTGGGTGTGTACATATATACTTATATATGTATAGACACACACATCTTCCCTGGATAAAGAGGCCCATAGCATTTTACGCTTGTTTCTCATGGCAAAACATTGTTTAAACTTCACTGACTTACCAGCGGTGAAGTCCTTGTTCAGGTCAATAAAAGCGTTGGAGTTGGGGATACGCATCTTGACAGGTGATGTTAGTGCATTCTGGCACTCTGGACTCCTAAATGGAAGAAATACCACAAGGCAACAGCAGGATATAAAAGCTCTGCATTTTAGATGGTACATCAAGGTATGAGAGCATTAAAGATAAACATGGGGAATTTTAATGGACTTTGAGATTCAATATATTACCTGTTGGTGAGATAACAAACTTTGGTCAATGGGTCTTGGTCGGTGACTCCAAAAATGTCTGGGATCATGTCCCCATTGAAGCTGGTGAAAAAATGTTCCCAGTTTATTAGGTGCACGCTAACACATAGCAACTAAAGCTACAGCTCTGTGATAAGTACTTCCTCATTATGTACACTCGCTGTATGTGATTTCTGAGGCCACAGTTTGGGATTCTGTTGTGCTGATATTGGCTTGAGCAATATTTTCAAAACCAAAAATAGAACTTAAGTTGACACCATTTTGGCTAATACTTACTCCATAACAAGAGGCTGATCTGCAAAGGTCATGTTCAGCGTGAACCGCCCACCCAGATCTGTAGAAAATAAAGAAACTAATGAATAATTTTTGGTCTCAACAAAAAGATAGCATAGAAAATCAGAGTGAACAGATTTCACGAGGTCCCATTGTCAACAGTTATGTTTGATAAGATATTTGATTAAATATTCAGTTGGACAAAAAAAGTGAATAAACAGACAGGGGATGGTTTTGTCTGTTTAAATGTTTTATAAGCATTTTGTCAGAAATAAATACTTTACTGCCGTTTCACAAAGCAAAAAATGGTTCAGGAATGTTTGGGGAGCACAACAATGAGTTTGAAGTGTTGATTTGGCCTCCAAATAACCCAGATATCAATCCAATCAAGCATCTGTGGGTTTTGCTGGACAAACAACTCTGATCCATGGAGGCCACACCTCACAACTTACAGGACTCAAAGGATCTGCTCTTAACACCTTGGTGCCAGATACCACAGCACATCTTCAGGGGTCTAGTGGAGTCCATGCTTCAACTGGTAAGAGCTGTTTTGGCAGCAAAAGGGGGACCAACACGATATTAAGTAGGGGGTCATAATGTTATGCCTGATCGATGTATATGTGTGTATGTGTGTGTGTGTGAATGTGTGGGTGTGTACATATATACTTATATATGTATAGACACACACATCTTCCCTGGATAAAGAGGCCCATAGCATTTTACGCTTGTTTCTCATGGCAAAACATTGTTTAAACTTCACTGACTTACCAGCGGTGAAGTCCTTGTTCAGGTCAATAAAAGCGTTGGAGTTGGGGATACGCATCTTGACAGGTGATGTTAGTGCATTCTGGCACTCTGGACTCCTAAATGGAAGAAATACCACAAGGCAACAGCAGGATATAAAAGCTCTGCATTTTAGATGGTACATCAAGGTATGAGAGCATTAAAGATAAACATGGGGAATTTTAATGGACTTTGAGATTCAATATATTACCTGTTGGTGAGATAACAAACTTTGGTCAATGGGTCTTGGTCGGTGACTCCAAAAATGTCTGGGATCATGTCCCCATTGAAGCTGGTGAAAAAATGTTCCCAGTTTATTAGGTGCACGCTAACACATAGCAACTAAAGCTACAGCTCTGTGATAAGTACTTCCTCATTATGTACACTCGCTGTATGTGATTTCTGAGGCCACAGTTTGGGATTCTGTTGTGCTGATATTGGCTTGAGCAATATTTTCAAAACCAAAAATAGAACTTAAGTTGACACCATTTTGGCTAATACTTACTCCATAACAAGAGGCTGATCTGCAAAGGTCATGTTCAGCGTGAACCGCCCACCCAGATCTGTAGAAAATAAAGAAACTAATGAATAATTTTTGGTCTCAACAAAAAGATAGCATAGAAAATCAGAGTGAACAGATTTCACGAGGTCCCATTGTCAACAGTTATGTTTGATAAGATATTTGATTAAATATTCAGTTGGACAAAAAAAGTGAATAAACAGACAGGGGATGGTTTTGTCTGTTTAAATGTTTTATAAGCATTTTGTCAGAAATAAATACTTTACTAAATAATTGATTCCTTATGTTATTGACTGTGTTTAAATGCAACTAAAGCAAACTACTAGTAGTTGTCTACTTAATGCACATATTTTGACTCACAGTAACAGGACATGGAGGAAAAACTGTTCTTACCAACATTAACATTGGCACCGTTCTATTTAGGTGTCCTAATAAGCCAAAGCAGTATGACAGGAAACAGGGCAACAACTGAAACAACTAAAAGGGATTTAGCTTCTGGTACATTTCAATTCTCCAATTTGATATTTCCCGCTCCTCACTTCAACCAGATTTGTTCTGAATGTCATCCCAGAGCACTTGCTTCTGCTCTGAGGAATGAGGAGGGATCTCTGAGGAGCCATGACCCCACTAGAGCAACCTTTCACTCAGCAACACACCCCCTTAGTGGTTATTAATTATTGGTTGGATGCTGTAGTAGTTGAGTCTTTCCTTTAGCAAGAAACACTTTCAACATCACTTATAGTCATTTCCAGTCAGTGAGACGTGAGAGTGATACTTCCTGACAATGGACTTGTTGTTAGACATTTAAAATTTTCCCTGAAACATTTAGTTGAATAAATAATTTCTATCCATCCATCCATTTTCTACCGCTTATCTTGTTAGGGGTTGCGGGGGGGCTGGAGCCTATCTCAGCATCTTCGGGCGAAAACAGGGTACACCCTGGACAAGTCGCCAGTTCATCGAAGAGGTGACATATATAGACAAACAACCATTCACACTCACAGTCACACCTACAGGCAATTTTAGAGTGACCAATTAACCTAACCCCCAGTTTGCATGTTTTTGGACTGTGGGAGGAAGCCGGAGTACCCGGAGAGAACCCACGCAGGCACAGGGAGAACATGAAAACTCCACACAGAAACGGCCTGACCCGGGAATCGAACCCAGGACCTTCTTGCTGTGAGGCGACAGTGCTAAACACTGCAACACTGTGCCTCCCATAAACAATTCCCATTAGTGTAAAAATTGATTATATTCATATCCTAGATTAGGATATGATAATATATAATATATTAATATAACACTCATACTGATGCAAATAATGAAAAAACACATAAAGTTATTCTGCCAGTTGAAAGTGTTCCTGTGTCTCTGAGCAGTATACATGCAGACTGCAGCTGTTTGTTAAACAGAGAAAAAACACTGTTGTGCCAAAGTGATAACTGTGTGCATTTATCACTATCATGACAGTGAACATGTGGAGACACAAGCCTCTACAGCTGTTAGAGACGCCTGAAAGCTGATCCAGCTGCAATCAACTGCAGCAGTCATTCCTTCACATGATACTACAGAGAAAAATGATGAATCATACTACTTTGTGAGCATGAGATGCTTGCATCTCTCCTAATACATACGTGAGTGAAACATGGATACAATTCATTGATATTACTACTCCAATAATCCAACTGCAGCTGTGGTACAACCACTGTAATAGGTCAAAATGTCTTCTTTGGAAATGGCCTATAGGAACTGAAAGATGGCATGGATTTTGAGTAAGCTGTCATCCTCTAAATATTTCACAGAGTTAACTTAGACCAGTGGTTTGCAAATATTATAAACTCAGCCTAATGTGCCAAAGGTTTAGACTTAATCCATCATTTAGATCACCTTCTTGAATTAGACATATTGACATGTTTTGCTTAATGATGATCCCCGAAACTAGCCATTTTTCCATTTTTTGAAAATGTTTAATTATATTTTATTTCATGTGTGACTTTATCTGTTTCTTTCCCAAATGACTCAGATTCATATATCTACATAATTCTCCCTGTCTGTGGAGAAAAGCAATTAGTGGTGTTATAATTGACACCTGGGCTTAACAGCTGCACTCAACTTAAGTTTGGTCCAGACTTTCAGGCTTTTCTGTTTGGTCCAAACCAAAAAAGCAGGTATGGCAGGTGTCATGGACCAAAGTCCAAACAAAAGAGGTGGCCTCAGTTTGTTTGGATTTGAAAACTCTCAGAAACAATCAAAACTAGAAACCACTCAGAGAGTACGGACCTCCACTAAGGGCAAACATTTCCCTCCCACATGTCAGCAGATCTGCAAAGTTTACTCACAGTGTATTATTATGTTATAATTATGATAATGTCAACATGCTAATGTTTTTTTTGTTTGTTTAGCATCCACACTGTAGTAATCCTCAGTATTTTTTTTATTATTATGGAATAGGGGATGAGGTAATTTTAAGTTGCTACTGTGAGCTAAGTGAGAAAACTTGCAACTACTGTAACATTAATATATTATCATCAAGAAGCAGATACTCTGTTGATTGAGTAGAGTAGCAATGGATTTCACATCTACAATAGTTACTGAGTTATATCCAGAATAAAACCGCAATTAGTAAATGAATACATGTTTTTGTTGGCTCAATACACCGCAGAAGAACATGGGTGGAAGAGACATAACGTTTTTAACTACAAATTGAACTGAGGAAAACTTGAAAACAACACATAAAAAAAATGCAAGACATACAATTGATTTTCTGAGAAGATAAAAGACAGGGGGTATGACAAGATGGGAGAGCAATATGTTTGTGTAGGTTCTCAGTCATCCAGGTTTAGGTAGTCTTAGGTGCTTCAGTTGAAGGCATCTGGACTTCTTTTTGGTTTTAAAGACGTTTCACTTCTCATCTGAAAGGTGTTGTTGACCCTCTCTGTGAGAGGTACATCTCAGTTCTCTCTGTGAGGTCAACGGCTCAGGTGACCACCTCCAAGGTGTAATGACCCTACAAGAGGTTAAATACTGCAGACTCTACACCAAATGTTTAGAACTGAAGAAGCCTTTCGGATGAGAGGTGAAACGTCTTCAAAACCAAAAAGAGGTCCAGATGCTGTCAACTGAAGCACTTAAGACTATGGGTGAGCAATGCCACATAAAAGAAACGAAATGCACCAGTTAACTTATTCACACAAATAATCAGGTGACTACCACCTGCCAAAATAATAAGCAGCAAGATATCAGACACACGCCTGCCTACAAACCAATCAAAGTCAAGTACAGGGAGACGCAGCCTATGTCAGTTTGCCATACAGAAGTTGTCAGTGGACTCCCTAAAATGTTAGACCAAACCTAACTGGATCAAATTTTTACAATGAAACAAAGACCTGAATCTTGGTTTGGACCTTTGTCCAAACTTTCAGGTGTGAAAATGCCCTTGATTAAAAGGTTGGACCACAACATGGAAAAATTACCATTAGCAAACCAAATATTCATCAATATTCAAATGATGCTGGGGACAAAAATTGCATTTTGCAAAAAAGAGGGAGCTAGGCACCCATTCACTATTAGAACCTTACCTAATGTCTGGTTGTGGCCCCAAAAGATGAATACAGTTGTCATCTTGGTGCTGCTTTGAGCAGTAAGCAGGACATCCATCTGAGAGTCTCCATCATAGTCTCCAGGGACCACACTGGTAATGATGGTGCCTCTGAACAGGAAGATTGACAACCAATCACACAAAAGTTTTTGTTAAGCAGCCATTCCCTCCTACAGAGTAAAGAAAAAAAAACACCCTGGAATGACAGACACATCTGCAGTACAGAGTAACAAATAAATATTGAGATGTTATGTGCGTAATGCATGGACTGAAATAGCATGGAAAGTCATACATACCTTGGCAAATTGTTTTTAGAGATGTTAACTTTGGGCTTGAAGTACGGTTTGTTTGAGTCAGCAAAGAATATCAGCACCTCAGACTCTGAAACAGTTAGCCACAATAACATAATTTAACCTTTATACTTATTAAACCTATTATAACGGACACCTAAGTTCTCCTGACTTCTTCACAACAATATATTAAGTCCTATGCAAGCACAAATCCATATGTTAAACACAGTGCAGATACTGTAAATTCTCATGGGATGAAAAGGTTCAATCATATCCTTAACAGAGAAGAGCGAATTTAGCACTACATATCTTTCAGAGTACACACATTATTTGTACAAGAGCTTAAGCTAAGACGAGACAGTTCTGTAGAATTGACATACGCTCTCTGATGATGAAGATGTCTGTCTGTTTATCCGCGTAAAAATCCCCAAACGCTGCCACCGTCCCATAATTTTCGACACCGAAAAGGTCGCTCGTTACATCCTGAAGAGCAACTGTGTTACACTGCCACACAAAAAGTAACATAAAAGCCACGATGTTGAATTTGAATATCCACATCCTTGTGCTAGTGTAGCTCCTCACAACAACACCGGCTGCCATACGGCACAGAAGCGTACGGCATCGTCCAATAGTAGCTTCTTTTGATTCATCTATGCCTTATGTTGAACAACAGTTTTATGTTTAGACACACGCTCTGATAACTAATACTTTTTTGAAAAATATGCCTGTAATATGTTGAATTACATGTGAAATTTTCGTTAATATATTTTATTAGTTTACGTCAGTGTCGTGCTTCCGGGTAATTTAACAGTGACAGCTGAAAGAAGGTAAGGATAGCTAGCTACGGCCAAGTCGGAAATGAAAACAGTTTGCCTTCAGAATGAATGCGTAACATCCATCAAGCCAGAAAATAAGTAAAAGCTAACACATTAGGACAAATTACCTACCATAGATATCATTTACATTTTATAATAAGTTTCAATCAAACATTTGACGCCACCTTTGTCAGCAATGTATGATATGGAGCCTGGGTGCTTGCATTTAACTTTGAAGGATTACTTCGGAAACACTTTGACTTTGTAGAGAATCTGACACTGTTGAACATGGCGAGCCTGGCAGATGTCGGCTGGAAACTCCTGGAATTCAAAGCCCGATCAAAAAGATCAGGTCTGACTCGTGACTTTGCATGACATCGTACAGAGTGACACACCCGATTTGTGCCGCTTGTGTGGGGCTGTCTGTTTGTTATGCCACTGAAATCGGGCTTAAATATGACCTGTTCTGCCCATTTAATTTTTAGCTACACTGGTGAGATACAAGCATTAAAGGTCAGAGGTGTAAATGTGCAGCACCCCTGGACTATTTTAAGAGCTTTTCACCACGTCGCCTTTCGCAGTTACATCTCACCCTTGTTCACTTTAGACAGTGTTTGTGCTACATAAAGTGTAAGTACTGGACCCATTTAAGTTTACAGACTGCAGCTGTTGCACTGGTAGTCACCCTGGTACTTGTAGGAAAGTGATCACATGCTAAAACTTTCAAGATCCTTATTAGGGCAACAAATTCCATTATCTGTTACTTATCTCTACAGATACTAAACATCGTAAGCTACCATGTTTTCCCAAAATAACGCACTTTGAGGTATCACTGTGCCTATTAGCCTATGTAAGAGTGAATGTTGCGTCACAGTTTCATCATAATCATCTGAAATGTATTTAATAGTTGTTTGGAAAAAAATCTGCATCTGTTCAAAGGCAGTTTGCAAAGAGCGTGGAAGGAATGCATATCCTGATAGAGCATATATATGTAGTGCATGGGTTTTACCCATTTTCACTTGACATCAGAATGAACCCATCTGAGTTGAATGTTGTGAAGCTTTGAGAAAAATTCTTTCTCCTAATTTAGATGTGTAATTTTTCTCCTAATTACATTACCATCATTTAGTAATTTATCATGGCACGCTATCTTGGTTGATATATTACATTCCTAAGAAAATACAATGCATTGTTAATTGTTTGCATGTTGTCCATGATCACCTTCATCACCAGAGGTGTAACTCATCGTTGATCCGTGCATGTCAGAAATCTAACTTTGTGCCACTAACTCCTTGCTGTGGATTGCTGTAGATTTGTGATTTATCTGAGAGAGACTTCCAAATCTGCCTTAATTTCACCTCTTGAGAATGGCTGCTTCAGTGGCCGCGACAGCCCGAGCTCATCGGAAAGTTGACAGACTCGGTAAGTTGTGGCAGCAGATGTGAGGAAAGAAATGCTGTCAGCCACACACTGAAGGCCACAGAGGACACGGGTAATGATCACAAGGAGAACATTTTGTTACCTGCTAATCCCGACATAATAATTTCATGATCAAAGGAAGACATATATGCTTCATACTTGAACTGGAAAATCAGAAATACGTTTATTAGATGTCCACTGTCCCCATTTTTATCATCTTAAAAAGAAAGTTTGTGATGGTATTATGTGTATTTTGATATACTATTTCGGTTTCTTTATTCCCTGAATGTGCGGCTTAATTATTATAGCTTTCTGTGACTAATCGCTTAAGTGTAAACGATCCAGAAGTGACACAAGATAAATGCGCATCATAATGTGTGCTGCATCACTGAAGTTAGTCATGAGACTGTTTAAATCTGGCCACACAATCACTGCTCACATGTGTCCTATCTCATGTTAGAAATTAAACTTGGAATATTGGTTGCTGTCTGCGCTCCTTTAAAGTATAATCTTTAAAAAGAGATGGACTGGCTTTTGTCGCAAGCAACTTTTAAGCTGATGGAAATTATGGTAATTTCAGTCAGAATGTGATTTTTTTCAGTACCTGTGGTATTGACCAAAGGTCGAACCTATTAAAATGCAAATCTCAGCAAAGTGAAAAGAGTCTGAAAATAGAGGAAGTCTAACAGATAGGGGTATCCCTCAAACACCAACTCTTCTTTCAGCTCAGAGGAAAATGTGAGGATATATAGTGGTGAAAAACATTGCCGTTTGAATTTTGAGCTCTTTTTGGGCGTGGTTATTGTTTCGTGTGCTGAGCCCTTTGTTATGTGGTGTGTTGCAGTGAAAAAAAGAATATACTGCTGGCATGTGTCAATTGTTGATTTTTTTTATGTTTGTACTTCATATTTTGTCTTATATTAATGGTAAATATGGATATTTCATGGAAATAATTAAGGTATTCACAGCAATTTTGTAACTCCAGACTTTTCGCATCTACAAATGTGAACATTTTAATAAGACTTTTTTCTTGAGATTGAAAAAACAAAGATAATTCACTTTAACGTTATGAAGGAAACCCTCCACCATTTACTGCTGTTGAAGTTAGTCATTAATGCATAAAGTCAGTGATGAGATTAAGAAAAAAAGACAATATTTTAGAGCCATATGGAGCAGTAGAACATGATTGAGCGTAACAAATATTTCCTCAGGTTCCATCTATGAGCCACTCAAGCTGTCTATACTCCAGCGTGTGGATGAGCCACTGTGGGAGAAGCTGGACCGTTACTACACTGCTGGTGAGTACATATACTGATAACCTTTACAAGGAAGGCGTCACCTAAAAGCTAATGCTGTATGTTTAGATAAAATGCAAAAATATCAGAAAAAAACAGCTGGGACTCATTAAACCACCAGCATTACTAACTGCAGTATGATAGAACACATTGATCATTAGCCCACCCAAAGGATTGCCATGCTGCTGAACTAATCTATGACGCTGTTTTGTTATTGTCTGTATCCTTAAAATGCAGTCTTGTGTATTTACATATAATGATTACACCTTACACATATATTGTAGTTATATTTATATTTAGTCATGTAGCCCCGCACAGACTGAGGTGAATTCCTATTCAAAGGTGCACTGGCGGGTTTATGAGCTGGAACCCAGTGACAGATTATGTGAAAGGTGCGCTTTTGTTTTGTTTTTTGATATTAAGATATATGAGTATTCTTTTTTTTTTTTTTGTAATAAAGTTTTTAAATGTAAGAATCATTTCAGCTCTGGGAGCAACATATTTTGGCAAGTAGATGTCTTTTCCGGGGATGCCCTTGCTTATTTCAGAAAAACAATGCTAAACCACATTCTGACCCACCACATATTGAAAAACATCTGTGTTTTATGAAATGTAAAGTCTAACAAAGGACAGTTGAACAGATGAAAGTCCTCCATCAAGCAAGAATGGAACACATTTTGCATTTACAATTTCAGCAGTTGGTCTCAAACAGGGTTTTGAAAAGAAGAGGTGATGCAACCTGTGGAGAACATGACTGTCTCAACTCTCTTTGAAATGTGTTGATGGCACCAAATTCTAAATGAGGATTTAATTTTCAAACACAGTGAAATTTCTAAGTTTCAACATTTATTATGTTGTGTTTGTGCTGTTTTCAATCAAATATAGAGTTTCAATGATTTGCAAACCATCCCATTGTATTTGTATTTCAATTTTATACAGGAATTCACCTTTTTTTAGAAACAGGGTTGTAAATGCGCCAGGGGTCGTTGAAGAAGATCAGATAACACGGTTTTATTATTTCACAATATGACCATCGTCAAACAACAACAACAAAAAAATAACTCAATATCTGGCTTAGTGATTTGTTTTAGAAACCCTTATCTTGTAGCTGTTTTTGGATAAGATCATAAGATTGTGACATCAATAAAGAACTCAAATTCTGTGACAACAACAACAAAAAAAACAATACAGGTGTCTCTAGCTGTTCCATAACTGATATAAAGCCAAATACAAAGCTCACATTCTGCCTGTCCCTGCAGAGCCTTCACAAGGCTAGGAGGATATTATGACAGCTGCTATTAGCCAACTTGAAACTGCAGCCAACAGTTCCCATTTCTGACACGCTACTTGCCAGCTATAAATGCTACCAATAGCCATGTAATTGTTAGTCTTCATGAGCTTATATTTTGCTGTCATGCATTTACATTGTGCGTCTGTGACTGGTGACGTCAATTTTGGGCTGGGTAGCCAACTGAAAAACCTCAGTGCTCAAACAGCCGAACAGCTAACATCACGGCAGAAACAAGAGAATTGTTCAGCAGCTAACGCAGTAACACTGTAGCACACATCCTAAACCAAGGGTTAGTAGCATGATTTAACTGGGCTTAGGAGTGCTTTTGGACTGAAGCTAACACTTGCTAATATAGTTCTTACATTTGGACTTCTAAATATTACATACTCCTAAATGTATATTTCTCCATGAATGAAAATGTAAATAAAAATGCTATTTTGAAACTAGTGATTTCTAAGAAAAGGGACAGTTGCTTGGTGAGTAAGGGGCTTAAAAGTATCCGCCGGGGGGGTGTAGAAGGACGGTTAAGTGTCGTAGGTGATCTTGAAGAGGTGGGAATTCAGTTGACTTTTAAATGAGGTGAGTGTGTCGGAGTTCCGGATGTTGAGTGGTAGGGAGTTCCAGAGTGTTGGGGCGGTGATGGCGAAGGCTCTGTCCCCCAAGGTGTGGTACTTAGTCTTAGTGATGGGGGTCAGAAGGTTGGCGTCAGCAGAGCGGAGGCGGTGAGCTGGGGAGTGGCGATGGAGGAGATCAGTGAGGTATGAGGGGGCGAGATTGTTCAAAGCTTTGTAGGTGATGAGGAGGATCTTGAAGTTGATGCGTTGCTGTATGGGCAGCCAGTGAAGGTGACGGAGGATGGGAGTGATGTGTTCTCTGGAGCGGGAGTGGGTGAGCAAGCGAGCAGCTGAGTTCTGAACATATTGTAGTTTTTGGAGGACCGTAGAAGAGAGGCCATGAAGGATGCTATTGCAGTAGTCTAGTCTGGAGGTGATGAAGGCGTGGATGAGTGTTTCAGCGGCTGAGGAGGAAAGGGTGGGGCAGAGGCATGCAATGTTACGGAGGTGGAAGAAAGATGTTTTGGTGACGTGGTTCATGTGCGACTTGAAGGAGAGGGTAGGGGCCATAATGATGCTGAGGTTTCGTGCCAGGGGAGAGGGAGTGACTGAGTGACCATCAGTGTAGAGTGAGAAATTGTGGGAGGAGGGGAGGAGGGATTTTAGGCCAAAGATGATGATTTCCGTTTTATTGCAGTTCAGTTTGAGAAAGTTGTTGTTCATCCAGGTTTTTATGTCGGTGAGGCAGTTGGTGAGTTTGGAGAGAGTGGTGGGAGTGATGGCTTTGGAAGAAATGTACAGCTTTATATCGTCGGCGTAGCAATGGAAATGTAGACCATGGCGGCGGATGATGTTACCAAGTGGGAGCATGTACAGGATGAAAAGAGTGGGAACAAGCACCGAGCCTTGAAGGACTCCATGTGAGACTGAGGAGGTGTGTGATTTATGGTTATTGATGGAGATGTAGCGGAATCTGTCAGACAGGTAGGCAGTGAACCAGGAGAGTGCAGAGTCGGTGATGCCAATGGATTGCAGGCGACGGAGGAGGATGGAGTGATTGATGGTATCGAAAGCTGCACTGAGGTCGAGGAGGAGGAGATTGGTGAGGGAGCCAGAATCGGAGGAGAGTAGGAGGTCGTTGGTGACTTTGAGTAGGGCTTTTTCAGTGCTGTGGTGACTTCAGAAACTGGATTGGCATGTTTCATACAGGTAGTTGGAGAGGAGGTATTGCTTGAGTTGTGTTGCAACGGCTCTTTCCAGTATTTTTTGAGAGGAATGGGAGGTTGGAGATGGGTCTGAAGTTGTTGGGGTCCTCGGGGTCCAGACCGGGTTTTTTAAGGAGAGGTGTTATGGCAGCAAGCTTGAGAATGGGGGATGGTGCCAGAGGTAAGGGAGGAGTTGATTATGTCAGTGATGAGTGGGGCAAGGGGAGTAAGACAGGCTTTGACAAGGGCGGAGGAGATGAGGTCCAGTGGGCAGGTGGAGGATTTCATACCAGAAAGTATTTCTGAGAGGTCAGCAGTGGTTATGGGTGAGAAGAGGGAGAGACGGTGGTCGGTGGGCGGGGGAGGTGCAGGCTTCAGGTCAGGGCTGATGGCAGAAGATGTGACTAGATGGTTATGGATGTTTTCGATTTTGGAATGGAAGAATGAGAGGAAGTTGTTGCATTTCTCCAGGGTGAATGAGGATGAGTTGTTGTCCTGGGGTTCAAAGAGTTAATTTATAGTGGAAAACAGTTTGCCGGGGTTGGAGGATCCAGAGTGAATGATGCCGGAGTAGAAGTCGGAGCGGGCCTTGTTGAGTGCAGACCGATACAGGTGGGTGTGGTCTTTGAAGGCGAGGCCATGTACAGTGAGTCCGGTTTTCTTATGTAGGCGTTCTAGCTGTCTCCGTTGTTTTTTGAGTTTGTGAAGTTCCAGGGTGAACCAGGGGGCAGAGTGAGTGAAAGTGACGATTTTGGTTTTTATGGGTGCTAGTTGGTTGAGGGAGGTGGACAGTGTGTTGTTGTAAATGTTGACAAGGTCTATGGGGGCTGGGTTAACAGGGAGGGTGAGATTGGAGAGAGTGTTAGATATGCAGGTGGAGAGAAAGACAGGAGAGATGGACTTAAGATTATGGAAGGTTATTGTGCGATTTTGTTTGGGTTGAGGGGTGGAAATATCAATGACCAATGTGATGGCCAAATGGTCAGAGATGGTGAGGTCGGTGCTTGAGATGTTGTGGATATGGAGGCCAGTAGAGCACACAAGGTCTAAGATGTGTCCACGGCTGTGGGTGGGGAAATTGATGTGTTGGGTGAAGTTGAAGCAGTTTAGTAATTCCAGGAAATAATTTGCGCTTTTACAGTCAGGGGAGTCAGTGTGGATGTTGAAATCGCCAAGAAGTAAAACAGATGGAGAGATTGGAAACAGTACTGTGATCAATTCTGAGAGGTCTGATAAGAAGGTTGGGTTGGGTTTGGGGGTACGGTAGATGAGAGCGATGACAAGAGGTTTAGGGCCGGGAAGTTTGAAAGCCAGGTGTTCAAAAGATGAAGCAGTACGGGTGGAGAATGGTCGAGGTTCGAGGTCTTGACAGTGAATAGCAGCAATACCTCCTCCTCGGCTCTCAGTGCATGCCTTGTCCAAGTATGAATATCCAGCAGGGGTGGTTTGGTTAAGTGCAAGATAGTCCAGGGGTTTTTGCCAGGTTTCAGTGAGACAGAGTAGGTCCAGTTTGTTGTCAGTGATGAATTCGTGGAGAATGAGGCTTTTATTGTTGAGGGATCTTGTGTTGAGGAGGGTGAGTTTCAGGTACTTTTGTTTTGAAGTTGATAGGGTGGAAGTGGGTATAAATAAAGAGTCCTTACTGCAATAGGTAAATACACATTAGTGCTGATTTCTAAATTACCCGCAGCAGTGACTGCAGTACCAACCAGTGCTACCTGTACGCAGTTAAGTGTGAAGATATATTCCATTTAAAAAATTCAATTTGGTATGAAATATTGCTATAATGAATTTCTGTGTGACTGGGCCATTTTTTAAACACAAAATTCCAAATGTTCGCAAATGTCTGTCATATCTGGAGCTGCAGTTACCGCTGCTGTACGGAGATCTATTTGTTTAACGAAATGCCTTTCTCACAGCCGAGGCTGTGGCTCATCATTTCGGGAAAATTACAGGTGTAACTAAAAGCATTAATGATGGTTCCGTGTGCGGTAGCAAAGCCCCAGCAGCACAACATGTAAGCTGAATGCAGCTGTTATTAATCCCATTAGTTCTGTCTGTGCTGGACAACTGAAAATGCGTGAGAGCTGTCTGTGTCCACGCCTGATCGAACAGTTTGTAATAATCATCGAGGGGAGATGTGGAACATGGGACACAACAGTTAATAATAGCAATATGAATCTAAGTGTGTATGTATGGCAAACTATATTCTTTTTATCCCCCCTGGTAAAATGAATACAATAGAGCCATTGAGCGAGGGGGGAAAAGGCCAAACACACCACTCCTTCGAAGCATAGATAGAGTTGAGTTAAGAATGCCGCTGGGTGTTAGATTCTGCTGATAGCCCTCAGGTTGCTGTTTCAAGGATCAGAGATGATTTTGCCATTATGGACATGAGCTCAGCCCTTTCAGTTGCTCTTTGTTGAATACAGTTTTCCTTTAAAGTAGAGGAGAGACATCTTGACATACTTGAGCTTTAAGTACACTAAGATGATGTGTAAGGGTGTGTAATCATACATCTTTGATAAACCATGTCCAGATTTGCCTGCAGTTGTCGACTCTGTGTAGTCATACAAATCTGAAAAACTTACCTAAACAAACACATTTCAGCTTGAGATTAAAATCAGAATCAGAATGAGAAATATGTTTATTACCAAGTATATTTTACACATACAAACAATTCTCTTTGGTGTTAAAGTGGAAAGGCTGAGATTTTTGGCTGCCTTCCGAAGTGTACATGAGGCCAGCAACAGATAGGAAGAAACTATTTTTGTGGCGCGAGGTTTTGGTCCTGATGGACCTCAGCCTATCGCCAGAGGGGAGAGTCTGAAAAAGTTAATGTCCAGGATGTGTATGATCGGCCACAATCTTTCCTGAGATCCTTCTTTACGTGATCACAGAATATACAGAAAGCATGTGCTACTCCTTGCACTGACTTTGAACTAAATAGCTATTATAATTATAATTTAATTATAATTAGTTACTAAATTTAATTTGCCTTAAACTTTCTTCAAACTGCTAAAAGTGTATTAATTATATTCCAAAAAAAATGGAGGGTCTTATGAAATCATTAGTACCTCTGCTACCACCGCTGCTTTTTGTCATTGTGGCTGGAAGCTGGATCTTCTTTTGTTGGACACTAGTAGATATCCATGCGATCTGGAACTGATTAGATTTTCTGAATTTTCTGGCCATTTTCTCAGATTGCCTATCGGGTGGTGTTTTTTATAAAAAATTGATTTAACTAGTGTGTGCATGAAATCTGATGACACTACTGTATCAAAAACATAGAATCTGTAACCTAAATTTGTCTAAGCAATAATAAATTCCTGTCTTCCCTCAGTAAATGTAGCATTTCTCGAATAAAGAATGTTATTATAGGCTTCGTTTTTATTGAAGAAAACCTTTTTTACGCTGACTGATATTACAGTCGGGCAGTTTTTAGTTATTGGTAAAACATATCAAAATTTCAAAAGTTTTTGAATAGTGGAAATGAAGCAAACTGACACAGCTTTGGGTCAGGATTTGGCAGTGGATTTACTTAAAACTTGATTAATGGTAGCTTTTTCCAGCAGCAAACTGTTACTTTTGTCTTGTACTTTCAGTCCACAGTTTGAGACGAGGCTCTGACCTAGGTGCGAACTGGGGGATCATTAATGTGTGAAAGTGTGTTCTGCCCTGGATACACCGTTTTCTGGCAGATGATACAGCCCGTTGGTCTGCTGTGATAAAGAGAGGGCAATTTTGTGTGTGTTTGTGCATGTGCGTGCGTTGTGTGGTTACTCAGTATTCATTAGGCTGCATGTGTGCAAGCATGTTTGGAAATCAGAAGACAATAAACGGGGCTCAGCGTGCAACAGGTGTAGCTCTTGGTTGGACCTGATCTGCTACTATCAGCAAGCGCAGTGTATAGCCTCCAGCATCAGCTGCTTTGAAAATTCCACAGATTTAGGGAGAACAGCCTCCGCCAGATTGCAGCTGGTTGAAAACGTTGAACGTTGGGGCTTTCTAATTGTTGCGTTGGAGGTGGTGGCTGGAAGCTTCGGTCCAATTCTAGCGGGGAACAAAGCCAACATTGTTATCAGGCAGCACCCAGACCTGCCTGCCAACATACCTGCTTTCTGCTTGGTCTCAGGGAGGAGAAGCGGTGGAGAGGGGTGAGGTTGGGGTGACAATGGCAAATGAAACTGGTTAGATTTTCCCTCCTGTCTCGTTCCTTGCTGTTTTGTTGCAAAGCTGCCCCCGGCAGTTTTAGCCTTATAATACCATTGTGACAGAGCCTTTTGCCTTTATCAGGGAAAGAATACAAGGATAACATGTACCCCAATCTCTCATAGTTCATCACTCCATAATCTCTCTGTCATTACTTCTTTCATTCCCGTGCCTCTCTGTGGTTCCTTATTTATGTGCCAGTGTGACCACACACCATAGGCTCAGCTGCCTGATAACACCGGAGGCAAAAGGCACCATCACCCTGCCATCTGGCTCTCATCGATTAAGGAGAACAGAGAAAGCACTTTGAAAAAAAGGGAAATAAATACAAAAAATAGCTATTATGACTCTTTTGTAAAAAATTAAGGTTATCATTTTTTAATTTTTTTTTTACACTCTCATTCTTTCCTTTTGCCTTTTAATTCTCTCTTTCTCTCAACACAGTCAGCCTTGCAGTCACTTCAGGCCAGCTCATGTTTAACTCTTCTCAATACCTGGGAAGCTCTTTTTTCCACAAATTCCATGTTCTTAATGAAATGGCATACTCATGATAGAATAATGTAAGTTGCTTTACTAGTTTCATTGTTTAATAAGCACATTTTAACTATAAATTTCAAAACATCTTCTATTAACAAAAAACAGAAGTGGTTATTTAGTTACTGGTTACACATTTTGTGCAAAAAATGAATCCGCTTCACGTAAGATTTTAGCAGGTATAGCATATAGCGGCAGAGTTCAATGAGTACAACTTCTCTATCATTTATTGAAGATTAGTCCCTGTTGTCCAGCCTGACTTCCCTGATCATAATAACATAACATAATCGCAGACCCATTTTCCAGCATACGCTGCAAAATGGCAGCAACCTTTTTCATTTTCAAAAGCATAGACACACACTACAACAACACAATACATTTCAATATTTTCAGTACTAAAGAGTGTGTTTAAGTGTTCAAATTGCATAATTATTGAATATGTGGGTTGTATTTAAGGTTATTTAACAGGGCTCATGTGCTGTAAAACAACATGTTTTTTTTTTATATTGAAAATGGCAGAAAATATTTGAATTATTATTTGTACTTCTTTTTATTCAATTGGTCCACAAAATTCACAAATGTGGAACAAAAAAACATGTGTAACACTAATTTTACACAGAACATTTAGTGATTTTTCTATCCGCCCCCACGCTGATGGAAAGGTAAATGTAGTTTCTCCATCTTCCAAACATTACTGGAGCTTAAAAACCAAACATTCTCCTACACTATCAAAGTGTGTGATGATGTGTTTCAAAGGACATCCGTGATATGACAGCTTGTCCAGTGTAGGTCTTTAATCATAGGAGGCACTTAGAGAGCACTTAGAGCACCGAGAGATAGCAGCATAGTCACAGATACTAATTAATTTTATGTACATTTTAGGTCAGACAATCAGAGTGTTGCTCTTGTGCTTGTCAGCTCATTGAGGCTCTGTCGCAGTAAATAGAACAGAGGTTTAATCAATGATATTAATAAAAAACTGTTTTTACCTGTGATTTCCTTGCAGAAGTTAGTATCAAGAGTGGCATGAAGAATGAATAGTTTCACTTTTTACTACAGCATCTGCTGCATGACTAGACAGACATTATTCCCTCTTATTTTCTCTCTTTTCAATCCGTCTTTCTGTATATTTTTTTTTTTTTAACTTTCTCATCATCGTCTCTCATTTTCTCAGCATGTTAGTGCAGTGAAATGGCCCATTGTAAAAGAGCAGACTGTGGGCGTCTGAGACATTAGCTGCTGATTTAGTGGGACATTAGCTTGATGGATGGCTTGGCAGAAAACTCCAACAACAGTTGCATTGCAACTTGCAGCCTGACACCGAAAAACGTTCAACGCTATCATCGTTTATGTTGTGCATCTAATGATTCCTTTTGTGTGCTTCAAAATAAATTACTTCATCAAGCTAACTTGTTACAGCAGATAAAATAAAAGGTGGATGAGAAAATGATCTCACAGTAACTCCAAAGGGACTGTTTCACAAATTTTAATTTGACAAATTGTTGGATTGTAATGTGTACTTACCATCACTTTATTGTTTATTTCCTTTTTTAAGGCGCATCATATATCATGGTTTCCTTTGTTACATTGTCAGTCGATGATACGCTGTATGTAATGCGATCAGCTAAGACTGAGCCAATTATTCTGTTTGTAAGAGTCTCTGGAGCTTGTCACACAGAAACTAAGTGATATAAAATAGGGATGCAATATATTAGATTCTTGACAACATCTGATGTGTTGATATTTTCTAACTCAATTTGGCTGATTGCAGATGTCAGATTTCTTTTCCACCTTGTTGCGCAAATTCTCTACTGTAGTGGAATTAACATCATTAGGCACTTGCAGACATACAAATAATATCTCTTCCATCCGAAAATCTTCATTCAAAGCCTGCCAGTGTTTTGACTATCAATAACATAAGTCTTATATTTATAATCGTTCATGAATGTTCTGCAAAACTATTAGAATATGATCTAATAAAAGACAGATCAGCAACATTAAAACAGTGAGAATTGATGTGACTAATGGTGATCCTCTTGCTGCAGTTCAGTGTTCTGCTGAGAAGCCCTTGATCCTGGCATTCATGTTAATGCCACTTGACACAAACCATCCAATTCAGGCACATCCCAATGACACTGCCCCCCTCAGCAGGTTGGTCTGTGCTGCCTCACTACAAAATGTCTTAAGAACTGCCTGTGGAATGTGACAAAGAGCTCAAATGGTCGTACTGGCCTCAAAATTCCACAGATTCAAATTAGATTGAGCATCTATGGGATGTGCCAGAAAAAATTACAATCCATGGAAGCCCCATAGTGGATTAGACTCGTCTCTTACCTCTTGACACACAGGTACATAACCTCTGGAGGGATGTACCTGTGGTGTCTAGCACCAGGGTGTTGATGGCAGATCTTTTGAGTCATGTTCGTCACAAAGTGGGTCCTAAATGGACATTTATGTGTGCTCAAATTAGTTAACCCATATTGCTCTTAATCACTGCTCATGTTGAGCCATTCTTGAGTAGTTTTGGCGGTGGGGCTGTAAGGAAATTGATAGAGAATTGCTATCTCTCTGAAACATTACATTTCAGGCAGAGAGAATACACGCAGCATGGAAGGAAGGCATGTATCAAAGAGATGTGATTCATCATACTGAGTCCTGCTGGGTGGACTAGTGCTCTTGGGAAATGCTGTTTCCATGAGGGTTTTATTTTGAATGAAACGATGTTAGGTGAGTTTTATGGTTCAAATTACATCCACATGAGTGCCAGGAGCCAAAGTTTTCCTTTAGAACATTGCACTGCAGCATGATGATCAATACTATTCACTTCAAATGTCTGTGGTTTTTAAAGTTGTGGCTGATCGGTTTTCCTGACAGATTTACAGAACAAATAATTTATTTATTGACTGCAGCGATCTAAATGTATTTTCGTGGTTCAGGACAAATAGTGCTGAGGTAAACTAATGTGTAATGCAGTTGTTTCTGGTGACTGCAAGGACACATTTTACCGCAAAGCCCACATCCAAAGACACATTCCTAATACTAGTTAATAATTCAGATGGATGGGAAGGGGATTTCTGTGTGCATGTCTAAGCATGTGCACTTACATTTAATTTACTCTATGTTCACACCAAATGTCCTCACAAGGGCACAAAAATGAATAACACAGCAAGGATTTTTGAATGTGGACCCCTTTATGACTCACGGTTCATACACAGCTACTTTCTTAAGTCCCACAGTGTGGGCCAGCGGAACGTCCTGAAAGTATGCAGACCTATGCTGTCCATGTGTGCATGCATGTTAGTGTGTACTTCATTAATGTGATACCTCCAAGTATCCTCCCTCCACTGTCACCTTCAATTGAATGCACTCACCCAAACACGGATATAGACTGACTTTCCCTCCCACTGTGTCTTTTTCCCTGTGCCCCTTGCTTAACTCTTTTTTTAACATAGATGCAAATTATTCCTGTATTCCTTTATTGCACACACAGGCACATTCTCTCGCTGTCTTCCCGTCTCTCTTTTGCTCAGTAACAAACGACAGTGCAAAATGGATGTCCCCTTCATTTGCACCCACATAATGTTCTGATGAAAAATGAAGTGATCCCTCTAGACAGATTAGTCATCAGTGAGGGGACCTCTGCAGGAAAAGAGGATATTCATATGTGTGTGTGTGTGTGTGTGTGTTAAGAAGATGAATTATTTTCCCGGAGGCCTTCTGTTTGAGTACGTAATTTTTCAGCATATATTATTGGAGGGCTTGGATCTGTTCGTGTTAAGAGCTTTTATCCATTGTTCCGTCCTTAGTAACTCATGCTGAGCCTGAACTTTGGTGAACTTGAACCATCTAAGTCCATCTTTGCTCGTCCATTTAGTGCAGTCAGACTTTCACAGTCACGTATTCTGGCTGGAAATGGCTCCTGTGTTTCCACCGTAATGCCCTTGGTCACAGAGCTTCCCAGCTGCGCTGATAACACCAAATAATCATCTTTTTTTTTTTTTTACTTTGCAGTACCTAATCCTGGCTCTGTATTTTGGCACAGTTCATCCCAGTTACATTGATTTGGGCTAATTTGGGATGAAAACATGCTTTTAGGGCTGTAGGTTGTACAACTATTGCTTCACATTGCAATTGCAATGTTATCATTTATTTTCAGGTACTTGTACTTTACTTAATTATTTAGTTTTTCTGCTTTTTTGTACATTTACTCAAATTAGAGGCAAGTATTTTATTCAGCTACATTTGAATTTCCAAATAGTCTTCTCTGACCTGTAGGTTCTAGTTGTAGCCTAAAGCCTGTGACTGGGAGGTTTGCTAGATCCATTTTTAGGGGGAAATTGATAAAAGCAATGTCACACATGACCTCCACTGATGTGCTCCTGAGTCTTCCACTCAGTGACACATGCAAAGGTTTAAAAAACATTGATGCATCAACAATAATCTTCCATTGATAAAATACACATTACTCCAATAGATCGTTTCGTTTCGTTTCGTTTTCTGCCACTTATCCGGGTCTGGGTCGCGGAGGCAAGAGTTTGAGCTGGGAGATCCAGACGTTCCTCTCCCCAGCCACTTCCACCAACTCTTCCAGGGGGACACCAAGACGTTTTCAAGCCAGCCAAGAGATATATTCTCTCCAACGTGTACTTGGTCTGCCCCGGGGTCTCCTCCCGGATGGGCATGCCCGAAACACCTCCCCAGGGAGACGTCCAGGAAGCATCCTGACCAGATGCCCAAACCACCTCAACTGGCTCCTCAGCCTATCTCTAAGGCTGAGCCCAGCCACCCTGCAAAGGAAACTCATTTCAGCCACTTGTATTCGCAATCTCATTCTTTCAGTCACTACCCAGAACTCATGACCATAGGTGAGAGTTGGGACATTGATTGACCTGTAAATTGAAAGCTTTGCCTTCTGGCTCAGCTCTCACTTCACCAGAACAGACCGCTTCAGCGTCAGCATCACTGCCGGCGCTGCCCGAATCCGTCTGTCAATCTCCCGCTCCATTTTACCCTCACTCGTGAACAACACCCCGAGATACTTGAATTCCTCCAGTTGGGGAAGCGACTCTCCCCCGACCCTGAGTGGGCAATCCACCCTTTTCTGGCTGAGAACCATGGCCACAGATTTAGAGGTGCTGATCCTCATCCCTGCCGCTTCACACTCGGCTTCAAACCATCCCAGTGCAAGCTGGAGGTCACTGTTCGATGGGGCCAACAGGACCACATCATCTGCAAATAGCAGAGATGGAATCTGGAGCCCACTGAACTTGAGTCCCTCTGCCGCTTGGCTGCGCCTAGAAATACTGTCCATAAAAATTATGAACAGAACCGGTGACAAAGGGTTGCCTTGGCGGAGACCAACCCTGACTGGGAACAGGTCTGACTTACTGCCGGCAATGCGAACCAAGCTCTGGCTCCGACAATACAGAGATCGAATGGCCCGTAACAAAAGGCCATCTACCCCATACTCCTGGAGCACCCCCCACAGGACACTTTGAGGGACCCAGTCATAAGATTTCTCTAGATCCACAAAACACATGCGGACTGGTTGGGCAAACTCCCATGCCCCCTCCAGTATCCTCGCGAGGGTATAGAGCTGGTCCAGTGTTCCACAGCAAGGACAAAAACCACATTGCTCCTCTTGAATCCGAGGTTCCTCTCCAGCACCCTGAAATAAACATTCCCAGGGAGGCTGAGGAGTGTGATCCCCCTGTAGTTGGAACACATCTTCTGGTCCCCCTTCTTGAAAAGGTGAACCACCACACCTGTCTGCCACTCCTAAGGCACAGTCCCCGATGTCCACACAATGTTGCAGAGGCATGTCAACCAGGACAGCCCTACAATATCCAGAGCTTTGAGGAGCTCGGGACGAATCTCATCTACCCCCGGGGTGCTGCCGCTGCGGAGTCGTTTGATAGCCCCAGCAACCTCGACCCCAGTGATGAGAGAGCCCAGCCCAAAGTCCTCCGGCTCTGCCTCCTCCTTGGAATGCGTATTGGTGGGATTGAGGAGATCTTTCAAGTATTCTTTCCATCGCCAAAATATAGACTCAGTTGATGTTAGCAACTCCCCTCCCATACTGAAGACCGTGTGGACGGGGTTCCGCTTTCCCCACCTGAGCCGCCGAACAGTTTGCCAGAATTTCGTCAGCGCCGACTGGAAGTCTTATTCCATGGCTTCACCAAACTCCTCCCACACCTTGGTTTTTGTCTCAGTGACCACCCGAGCTGCAGATCGCTGTCTGCTGCCTCGGGAGTCCCACAAGCCAGCCATGCCTTGTAAGTCTCCTTCTTCAGCTTGACGGCCCCTTTCACCTCTGGTGTCCACCAGCAGGTCCTGGGGTTACCGCCACGACTAGCACCAGCGACTTTGCTACCACAGTTTCGAGCAGCCACCCCTACAATGGCAGCATGGAACATGGCCCTCTCAGATGTGGTTGAAGCTCCTTTGGAGGTGGGAGTTGAAGACCATTTTCACAGGGTCCTCATCCAGACGTTCCCAGGAGACCCTTACTATTCGCTTGGGCCTGCCTGGTCTGTCCGGCTTCCTCTCCCGCCACCTGATCCAACTCACCACCAGGTGGTGATCAGTTGACAGCTCTGCTCCTCTCTTTAACCGATTGTCTAGCACATACGGTCACAGATCAGATGATACGACTACAAAGTCAATCATTGACTGCTGACCTATTGTGTCCTGGTGCCAAGTGCACTTATGGACACTCTTATGGCTGAACATGGCGTTAGTTATGGACAAACTGTGACTAGCACAGAAATCCAATAACTGAACACCACTCGGGTTCAGATCGGGCAGGCCGTTCCTCCCAATCACACCCTTCCAGGTCTCGCTGTCATTGCCCATATGAGCGTTGAAGTCTCCTAGTAGGACGATGGAGTCCCCAGTAGGGGCACTCTCCAGCACCTTTTCCAAGGACTCCAAAAAGGGTGGGTACTCTGAACTGCTATTTCGTGCATAGGCCCAAACCACAGTCAGGACCCATTCCCCAACCCGAAGGCGCAGGGAAGCAACCCTTTCGTCCACCAGGGTAAACTCCAACACATTGGCTGAGAACCGGGGAGTTATTAATAAGCCCACACCTGCTCTCCGCCTCTCACCTGGGACAACTCCAGCATAGAAAGGAGTCCAACCCCTCTCAAGAAGACTGGTTCCAGAACCCGAACTGTGCGTTGAAGTTAGGCCGACTATATGTAGCCGGTATCTCTCAACCTCACAATCTCAGGTTCCTTCCCCACCAGAGAGGTAACATTCCATGTTCCAATAACCAGCTTCAGCAACTGGGGATCGGACCGCCAAGGCCCCTGTCTTTGACTGCCACCCGATCCGCATAATCAGCATTTTGACTTCCACAACTTAGTGAAGAATTTAAATATTTTTTGCATTTAAATAATGCTTGCGATGAGATGATGTTTTTTCGACCTTGTTAACATGTCCATATAGTGTTTTTATGTATTACGACACACATCATGACTGAAATGAGGAGTCAACATTTTGTCTGAAAATTTGTGCTTACTTTCTGCAACAATGTCAATCTCCAAAAAACTAATCCTGTCAGCCAGGGTCTTAGGTAGAAATCCTAAGGAACCAATCCTTGCAGGGGTGGGGGCTTAACGCTGCAGAAAATAAATTTACCATTCTGATGTATCAACTTGTGGGCAACATCGTACAAGTGGCTCCTCCTTTTCTTTGTGGGAATCTATGTTCGTTTAAAACATGTATGACTAAATTAGTCCTCTTTTGGAACTTACCACTATGCGATGTATTGTGAAACACGTTTAATAGTTAAAAAATGACAGAGCAGAGCAGTAAAGCTCCAGCTGCAGGCAAAGGGCAGAATGGTAAACAAACTAAAGTAGCACAACCTAGATGAATCAAAGGTATAGAGTTACATGCAAGACATTATAAGATCACAAAACACTTTTTAAAAAAAAAAAAAAGTTATTAAAATTTGCAAAACAAAAATCAATTTTTAAGAGTTTAATTATTAGCTGGAGATTGAGTTCAAATAACCATTTAAATAATTGATTTTTACATGTAACAGTGTATCTGCACTGTGGTATTGCTGCTTTTGCTTATGTAATGAATTGTGACTACTTTTTCCAAATTGCTATTATTCCATTTTAATTGGAGAAATTTGTGTTGTTTTGCATTTATATTCCATACTGTGAATTTTAATATCACCAAGTTGTAGCAATTTGATTTTGTTTTTGCAACATTTTAGTCGTACTATACATAAGGGGCACTTGAGGGTGTACTTGCATGCTATGATCCAAAGCTAATGTTAGCATTCTAGTATGTGTGTCATTAGTTTTGAAGGAATACTCCAAAGTATTGGAGAAATCAAAACTTTGTCCCGGCACAAGACAAAATGTCAGTGGAAGTTATTAAAACTCACCGTGAGCGGGACATACAGTAAAATGTCTCTACCAATTGTCATTGCAAAATCTGGCTTCTGTAATAGAAGAGGGGGATAATAGAAATCTGTTTTCCCCAGCTGGATTTCTTTTGAGGAATGTAGGCTTCTTGGCCGTGTATACCGTAACTGATTTTCTAATCTACTCCTTACAAGTTCTTATGGGCATAACAGGATTTCAGACAGGGGAAACAACAGTAAGAGATCATCACACGGAAAGATGTGTTCTTGTATTTAAAATGATCCCAACTACATTTCGATTACAGCTAACACAAAGTAGCCTTTACAAATATATGGTCGGCCAGAGTTTTGACAGATACATAAATGCAATGAATTAGGAAGTTTCCTTGGGTAATTTCTTTATTTCCACACAAGTTGGTGCAGAAGTTGTAAAACACTGCAGGTCATGCAGGGTTATATGTGAGTGTTAGCATGACTGTTACATAATGTCAGGTTCTTTAGTTGAAATGTGTCTAATCATAATCTCTAATAAATTGAACAAATTTAGACAAATAGTTTATATCCAACTGGAAATGATGTCAGTATCTACCCTCACATTAGTCAGAGCTAAGACACATAACATGGAAGAAGTCAGCTTGCACATATCCATGTATGTCTCATAAATGCCTTCCATAACACTCACTGACATAACTTGACACTTGTCAGCGTCTCCAGCACAGACCAAGTATTCTAATGCAAAACAAGACATCAATTAATATTTCTCCAGGAATTGCTGCTTGTTTCTCCTCTTCTGCAATTTTATTTGTCAGTGTTCACACTTTGCTTGACCTGAATAGCATCCATCTGTTGTCGCCTTCTTACGGTGTCTGCACGACAAAAAGTGTAAGTGCTCTGCTCCAAGTGACTTTATTATATTAACTTTTTCCTGCTTTTTCTTGGCAATTTCCCAACCTTCCCCAACCCTTTTCTAAATTCAATTGAACATAATTTAATGTGATTTTATTTGATATATTGGAGGTAAAGAAAAATGCATATGAGGAACCCAGAGGAGAGGACAGAGTGAGGCCTCAGTGCCCAGCTGACATAAAAAAATAATGAAATGGTTCCACAGCAGCTTTGACGCATGAACATCTAAAAACTGTGTCACAGCGCATCTGCAAGGTTATTATCAGTGAGATGGGAGTGATGTTACATGGTGAAGTGCATGTCTTCTGGATAGGAGAGAAAGCTTGCAAGAAAAGCTGACGTACATCGGGGGAGCGTGAAAGTGCACTTAAACACAGTATGCGCTATAAAGACTGGTACTGAACACATGTAAATGTCTTTTTTTTTAATTCAGAATGTGTGCATTAAGTTGCTCCAGCTGCATAAAAAGTAATTTTAGAGTAATTTCAGTTGGTGTGTAAAAGGCTTATGTCAAAGTACTAGCTGACTCGTGTTGGTTTAAAGATGCGTTCTTCACTCATGTTTCAGCTCATGTGGCCTAATATAATAATAACAAATTGCTAATGATGTGAGAATTCATGCATCACCATCTCCGCTGTTTCGCTCTGTCTTTCTCTGTCTAGTAAAAGCAACAATCTTGAACTACCAGAGTCCCACCACTGGTCTTTTCCCGGTCAAAACATGCTCCACCTGCAAGGAGGCCAAGGTCCGAGACTCCCTTTACTGTGCTGCCAGTGCCTGGGCCCTGGCTATGGCCTACCGGTTAGTACCCACATCGCTCAAGCGCACTCACTAATAAGCTATGCAGGATATGTTTCATTGCATTACCTTGAGGGCCTAGCACTCCATCTGTAATTATTGTGAATCAGAGCCATCCCAGGGTCAACTTCAGGTACTGCAGTGCCAAACTTCACATTAACGTTTGACATCACCAGCCTCAAGTGGAAGCGTGAAGAAACTGATCTTGTTTCTTGTTATCACACCAAATTGACTACACTACCGCTTTTATTGATGTTGCCTGTGTGTCAAGCTTCCAGTTCCTGTATGGCACAGGTGGAATTTACGAAGATAACAGTGGCAGATTTTCTACTTCAGACCACTACCTCTTTTAAAAAATTACAGAGCCTTTGATTTCAGAGGAGTACAAATGTAGGGTACTCACATGACGCCTAATGATTCTTGTGGAAGAGACTAACCAGCTGGTGAACATAACACTATTTCAGTTTTTCTTGGATTGCTGGAAATCGTTTTCAGTATTAGCAGTCAGCTTACATTACAGAATGTGTGTTCTTTAAGTAGCAAATGTTGCATTTTTTCCATCACCACATATAAATGGAACCTGAGCTAAATGGGACAGATAAATGAATCTGTGTTTAATTGTGTCAATTATGCGCACAGCAGACCAGAACTCCTCTGTTACATGTATTTAATGTGACTTTTGTGATAGCCCTCTGCCCCCTGGACCTCTTTCTCTTCAACTTTTGGTTTTGTCGCACTTTTTTGTTTTCATGCTTACTGACCCTGATCTCTAATCTGATTTTTAAACATTAAAAAGAAATGCCTCTGACTTTCACTGGGAAGCATCTAGGGCCAAAACTCCTCTATAAGCTCTTGATGCCAGCAATCCTCAGTGATTAGTTTCTAGAGCATTTCATTGAAATGAGCCTGTAATAGGACAAAGAGAGAGAGAGGGGGGAGAGAAGGTGGACAAGAGAGACATAAAGAAGAAATGGGAGACTGAGAGCATGACTGAGTGAAGAAATGAAATGGAGGGGGAAGACAGAGGGGTAAAAATAGAGAGCACTGCAGTGATGTGACCAGCGGCAGATCCCAGTCATCAGTCATGGCTGACTCCTATTGGAATTGTCTCTAGGATTTAATTAAGATAATTCTCATCTGACAGGCCCGGCTAGTGCCATTACTTACTTCACGGTCAGCTGCTGTGTGTCTGTTTGAGTGTGTGTATGTGATATTTCATGAGCAGACTAATACTTAAACCACAAGTGTTCTTCTTCTTCTTGACAGTACCTTGAAATCTATCTGTAACACATTAAGTCCTAAGGTGAGGTCTAAAAAACACTAACTATGTATTGTCTGAAAACAACCTCCTAAAACCAGTGGGTTGTCTGAAAAACTTGATCGAATTGCTAACGTTCACTAAACCCTTAATTTCTCAGTCTGTGAAGCAGATAAAAACATGACATAAAAACCCTTTGACAGTTTACATCAAAGTAAGATTTATTCCAATTACCACAACATGGAATACAAACTTGGGAATGAATCTAGACAAAATTGTTACTCCTTCATAAACATCAGAAAATTAGGTTGACAGTGCCCCTTCGGCAATTAACTTTTCAGGTCTAGGGTGCACTATCAGCACCAGGTAGTAGAGTAGTAGGAAAACATAGTCTGTACCCTCATTTTATACAGCATCTTTACTGAGCCAAAAACACATTGTTTTACTGTTTGCATAGTTAGTGGCAAAAAAATGATTTATTTCCAATGTTTCGACTTGCCCTGTGCTTTTGCATTGTATTGCCATGTTGAGGGAAACGATCTTAGTATCCCAACTGGGATACGCAATACTAGTTTTAATTTAAAAACAGATTATTTTGTGAACGTTTGAACCCTAAAAGTTAGACCAATAGGGCAATAAGTTGAAAAATATAAGAGTTCTCCTTTAAAGGTAATACATGTGTATGCTGTATCTGGTCTTGATGGGTTATGGTACCTGCATTCCTGGTGACTGCCTTAGTCACAATGTGAAGACTTGTGTTTTCACACTTGGCGCATAGCTCTTCCAGACAAGGGAGAGATCCTGTCTTGCCGTCAGTGTCTGAGTTTGTGAGTTTCAACCCAGCGTCGTGCAGAGTGACCATCTCGTACCACTGAGCTGAAGACCCCCCTGTCTTCCTGCAGCACACCTAATTCAAATGAACTGCTTGTAATCAAGCTCTGCAGAAGCCTAATATTGACTCCATTCATTTAAATCCGGAATGTCTGAGCAACATGCAGGGCACAAAGTCAGCCAGAACCAGGGGCAACAAAAACAGACTGACCAGAAACACTTGTTTGGAACAGTCAACAGGTAAACACAATCAATATAAGCAGGCACTTACCAATTTGTGAAAAAAAAAAAAAGCAATTTAAAAAGGTCAGTAAATGCATTTTGTTATAAAATTTTCTTGTACTGGTAATAATGGTAATAATGTTGTTTTTAATAACATTGTTTACACTTCACCTATGTACGCAAACAGTGTACATAGCTGTTATTAAATTAAAGTCAAAGTGCTGGGTATGTTACTGTGGCCTCTGCTCATTGCTGGATCATCTCATACATATTATATTTTTGAGTACATGCAGCTTGGTAATGAGAGCCCGGTGAAGTACTTGAGAACAGGACGCTGGTAGATGAAAAGCTGCCAGCTGGTTCCCCTCCCTGCAATCAGGTTTGATGTGAAGGGTCACATTTAAAAGACAGTGTGATTAATGTATTGTGTACCACTGAGTTTAAACAAGGTTCACCTTTTCTCTAGTGATACCCAAAGTCATTATTAGCATGACCTTTACAGTGTGCAACTGAGGTTTGCCAGCCCCATTAGGAATGTGCTGACTCCCACTGAGGTCGCTTCACCCATAATTGATTGACTTCCTCAGTCATGTCTCATTAGGATTGCACTCTGAATATGAATACAAAGCTTAAATGCCCCTTAACAACCCATTTTATTATGCACCATTTTGGCACAATTTAATTTAGTCTACATCATTAAGACGTCTGTAGTTCAATCATGGTTATACCCATGTACTGTAAAAATGAGCTAGTTGTTTTAACTTAAAAAGTTAGCGTCCAGGCTGCTTTAAATTTTATTTTGATTTCAGTAAATCTACCCTCAAATTTGATTAATCAAAAAATTACTTCAATCTGTTTTTTTTTATGTCAGTGTTACAGTTAAAACAACTAGTTTATTTTTTTTTTACAGTACAGCTGACATCAGTTCGCCCTAGTTAAAAAATGTGTTGTGTGAGGACCCTGATATTGCTGCAGTGCATACCTAACAACATGTGAGCTGTAACTGTTAAACATTGATCAGTTTAACCTCAAAATAAAGTGTTTCAGATAACTTATAACAGTCAGATATGACCTTACGATCTGACCACTTGCACATTTTTTCGCTCCATCTAAC
>KV751341.1:5838652-5858711 GCA_001698575.1 Mola mola | reverse complement strand
TCAGGCTGTTACCCCCGCGACCTGGACCCGGATAAGCGGCAGAAAATGAAACGAAAACGAAACGAAATATTTTATATTATAATTTATTATTTCTCTCTTTGACTTTTTCTTTGTCTTATATCTTCTTAAAAGCCTCCTATTAACAAGTGTTGAGTATTTGCATGTGTGCTAAAACACTCAAACAATGTATCTGATCATCCCTGTTAAATAAAATCTATCCAATTTAAATAAGGGCATTGACTCAATTGGACCTCTCCTGCAGTGTGAACCACTATATGTAAACTCATTTAGTGTGTGACAGAATATACTCTCACAGTGTACATTCATGTTTCAGCACCACTTTCGTCATACAAATCTTTATTTTTTCAGTCAAGTGAAACTGTTGCAACACTAGGTTGTCTCCCAGTAATCACCGCATATGTTTCCCCTTACAAAGATCATGTCTCGTCTGTCTCCATGCGAGGTGCTGAGAGCCTCGCTGACCAGTATTTTTGTGTTATACAGAACAATATTCAGCAGAGCTCAATTAGCCAATCGTCTGCTGTATTTTAGGCATCAATAATGGAACTGAATTAATTTTTACGTGTCAGCATATCTATTCACAGCCATTGCTAAGTTTCTTGCAATTTGGGAAATCTGGACAGGGTAGGAAGAGACACAAAATGACAGTGAAATTGATTTGCATTTAGCCTGCTTTGCAATCATGGTAGCTAGTCAGTGTGAAATTCAGTATAAGTTCTATTTTTAGAGTGATCCTTTATCTACAGTAGACCACAATATCAGGAGCCTTCAGGTTTATTGAATCCTAACAGATTCTAACAGTTTTAGATTTAAGAGTGATTCTAAATGGGTTTCTTCTGACAATTGAAAGACATCCACAATTTGTTAGAAGATCATCTGGTGGTGAAATGTGCTTATTGAATGTTGTGTGATACTCAGTGTTTCTTGTCTTTGTAGCTCTGTGGGCCTGGCTAAAGCTGCTCTGGAGGCCATTAATGGATTCAACCTGTTCGGAAACCAGGTAAAACCATGTCACACATACTGTGTCACATGGCACGAGAGTGCATAGACAGCTCGTTTTCTAATTCAGATCAGAAGAAGACCATTATAGGTCCATACATCATGTCACTGTGTGCTTAGCTATACTTGATATTTACAGCAAAAATGAGCTCTCTCAGTTGGATTTATGAAAGCCATGACTGTTCACTAATTGCTGCTGACATGCTGATGTCGCACTGTTTGTCCAAGTGAAAATTTAACCAACAAGAGACTGATTAATAGGTCTTTATTTGGTTCAACAATGTGTTTGTTTTCCTATGAACTTTGATAGTCACAGTTGATATTCGTTCCAGGTTTCACTTTGAATCTCCCTTGTGCTGTCCATTAGTGGATCTATTTCTTTCCTTTATTTTGACCTTGTGTGGAGAAAACACAGACATTTATTACACACACTAATGGATTGGAAAATGAAGCCCAGCAATAACCAAGCCTCCTCTCTCATTATTTTTTTGCTTTTCTTTTGCCAGTGATAGTTTCTCTTTCCGTATAATGCATCTGAACCTGAAGTACTTTTCTGAGTGATGTTTGTGCGGCTGTTAGAATGAGTGTCCATTAAAGTCACTGTTTGTTTTTCTTTTCTGATTAGTTGCAAAATGAGTGGTATAACCGTGCCTTGAAAATGGATTTTCTCATCGAGCTCCGCTTGTTGAAAAAATCCATTTATAGAGATGTCTGCTTTATGATCCATGCTGGGTGAGGTCTCTGTTAGTATGTCCCTGTGGATCTCATCCAGTCTCTTTTCTCTCTGTGGGAATGAAACTTGTACAGGCCAGCGAGTGGCTTATTAATGATCTCTATCAGTCAGTGTATGTTAGTCTTCCCTGCTGACTTTCAGCCGTACAACACTAAATGTAACTCCCCCTACCCTTTTCATTGCACAACAGCTACCGAATCTGTGGTTGTCACATTTTGTACTATGTGAACAGACACATGGCCTTAACTTTTGTGTTCATGCACATCAGTGCACATGAAGTGGTATTATGTTAATGTACATTATATTACTAAAGTTTTTTGAGGAAGTTTTGCATAATTTACACGCTGCTTGAATTTATTAGCAACCCATAATATCATTAACAGTGATGACGTCCTTGCATAGAGTATGCTAGCCTGTAATTAACTAGCATTATATGGTAACCTTTTTATAATGGAGGGTCATGGGTTGAGTGGGGGAGTGCGAAGAAACAGGGATGAAAAAGAAAAATGCATTCCTAACTTGTGTATTGTACTGGCAGTTTTTTTCTGTAATTATTAAAGACCGTGGGTCAAATTTCTAATCTCTCCATCATAATTTAATATAATCATGAAATGCTTTTCTCACCTGAGTGGAGGAGCACATTTTAATTTTCCTTATTTTGCATCTCTCTAAGCAGTTCTGGCACTGGGTCAAATGCTTTGTTAGGCCCAAAAACAATCCCTCATTTTTTTTTTCATGAAAAAAAACCTTAGTATTCCTAAAATGTAACTCCACGCCTTTGCCTCATCTAGGTTGTAGGTATCTATGAATGTGCTACTTTGGCCACACCCCATCCATGCCCTTCACCTGCAGCTGGAGTGAGCAAAAGCTTACCTCCCTTGTCATCTTCTGACTTTTAAACAATTCTACTATACACTTTACAGTGGCAAGTTCTAACATTAGAGTCATTTAGACATACATGTTTGAACCAGACACAGATTCTGAGGAGGAAGAGGAAGGCCTACTTGTACAAGGGCTTTGATAAGTTGCTGTATAAGAATGGCAATTTTTGCTTGTGCAACGTTAAGCCCCACTTTCGTAAATGATCAGCATTGGTTCTTTAGGTCTTCTCTGTAGAAGACACATTGATGGTTGACTAAGAATTTCCACAGACACATTGGTGGATTGTAGAGCGAAAGCAGAAATCCTCAGCCATGATGTTGACTTCTTAGTTCAGTCACGATGTGTGTTGTAGTGCATCAAAAAACACAAAACGAAAACCACCATATAGATTTGTCAAAAACGAGATTTTTATCAGCGGGCGTCCTTAACACTGGTCTCACAATGGCCAATTCAGGACTGAGGAATACCGTCAGTTAAGGATATGCAATGAAAAGTTGGATAGCGCCCCCTCCCTACTTCTAGTGCCAATTTGCTGAGTTACCAAAAACAATATAATTGTGAGTATAGTGTAAATCGTTTCCACTCTGAAACTTGGGTGAACACATAAATGACAGTTTGGTCGGTTGCTTTTTTATTTTAAGTGAAAATGTTAGCCCACTGACAGAAACTGCATTCAATACAGACCACATCCCAGGTTAACGCATTAATTTTACATGCTTAGTTGTCTGACACTGTGCTGCATCTATAACACCAGAAAAGCTCTCTGCTAGAAAAGTGCCATTTCTGTGACTTGTCACACAGCTGATACATTGGTGTCCAGCGATCCACTGCTCAATAAAAATTAGTTCAGGAAAGCTTGCTGATTTGACTAAAAGCCCCGGCCAGATATGTTTTTGGAAGGGGAAAAAACTCGAGCATTGTTCATATATAATGCATTTGACTTATATTAGAAACTGCTTAACAGGTTGCAGAATCAGTTGGTTTTTATGTAACTGCGGCTGATGGATGGAGGAAGTGGAGTGGACCAGCTTTTTTAGAACCACAAAGTTTTGATCATTTCAACTGCTAAGTAAAAGCATAAATTGGCCCCCTCACCACCGAGAGGTGTTTAGGTGCTGTGGATGACACATTGCATTGTGGGAGCAGTATTTTCAGATGTTTGAAGTGATGGACGACTCTCAACTCCCTATTGTTCAAACACACCCACACTGTGCTTCAAAAACATTTGCGTACCAAAAATATCAGGTAAGAGGGTTTTTTTGTGTGGAGGTGACAGGAAGGATTGTAGGGGATTTCAAGTGACCAATTTAAACATTTTGCTGTCAGGTGTTTTTTTCTAATAAATGATGGAGAACTTTTTGATCATCATGATATGCTTTCGTCTGTATTTAGAAAGTCCGACTTGTACCTGTAGGTTGAATAGATCAACAGCGACCAGCATGTTGTCTTTCTATGTGTTTTGCTCTGCAGGGCTGTTCCTGGTCTGTGATATTTGTGGATTTGGACGCCCACAACAGGAACAGGCAAACCCTGTGCTCCTTACTTCCCAGAGAGTCTCGCTCACATGTGAGTCCTTCTAACGATGGAACTGCTAACATCATCATCAAGCTTGATGAAGGTCTTGGGGGCTAGATGAGTCACTCAAAGATAGCTTTGAACCTCATGTGTGGCAGTTAAAGATTGTTTTCTACTTGCATTACATAAGTTTATACTTCCCCTGAAGTGAAGTTTTTTTTTACAAATCCTAACCAAAATGCATCATGCACCAATACATGCATTTTATAACATTCATTGCCAAAAACTCATACTGTGTTATAATGTTTTTCAGCAGACTTTATTTTGAAAATGTATACCGACATTGCTTTATTATTCTTGTCTTTATGGCTGAGTCCCGCACATGCTAAAGTGATGCTACAATGATAAGAGCATCATGCATTCAAGCTTTGGAGTCATTTACCAAATTGGAAATGAGAACAGTTTTATAGATTCATAAAAAATAATCCTCAAATTAAGATGTGAAATGAATGATAAATTCCAAAATGTGACTCATAGATAGCTAGTTGTTCTGTTATGTTTGTTTTTGTTTTTTGTTTTTTTTCTTTTAGAAAAACCACAAGTGTTGTGCTTGGATGCATTTGGCTTTTTTTTTTTTGAACTAATGTTTGTGCATAATCACAGACTGAAAATAGATGCGAGGTGCACAGATGGCAAAATCCTAAAAGGTTAATTGAACATACTAGGCAAACTATACTCTCATGCCAATGTATGAGTGGATGTCGGTAATTTCACAGCATGCCAGTAGTGTCATTACACAACATGCCTGTCCTATTGATGACTCAGTGTTGACGAGAAACAAGAATGAGCAAGGTGACTGGAGAGCTAGAGGGGAGGTAAAGCTGAAACTAGAAGAAAAGCAGGAGCAGAATCAATCCCGTTTCTCCAATTCACCACTTGCAGACATTTAAATGATTGCATCTCTCTCCGTGTGTTGAATGTATCAGGCAGAATAGCCAACATCAGTGTGCAAGAAAATCAGTGCAATTACATCCAGAAAGGCATTATAGCAGAGTGGGTTGTGAATGGTAAGCAGCTGGGAGGATGCAGTGCAGCATGTGAGACACCAATATACTGTAATCTTATGTCAAGATAACCAAAATATCAATATTATTCCAGTATCTCAAATAACTCAGAATTAATTGCAGATTCGATTCCTGCACTGAATGTGTTCTGGGAGCTGATATCTCATTTCAGGTTTGAATGCAGAGGGTGGTAATATGTAGATTTAAATTGTAACTACAAACCCGAGAAATAAGAGGGGGGGGTTGTTGGCAGGCTCCTCTGTGAACTGTAGACATTTATGCAATTAGCAATGCAATATATGCACAGCAGCATCAAGCATTTGACCACATCTTGCACCAAACCTTATCTTCAGCTCTAGCTCTGGTCTATGTAAGGAAGCATATCGGTGTTATTAGGGTCCGTAATGCACTGACACCAGCTCTGGAGTGTTAGTATTTATTTATAAACGTTAAATATTCACATAGCTGTTTTCAGTGAGGCCAGCACTTAATAGGTTTTCATTGCTCCATGGAGTAAACTGTATTAAAGTGAAATGAGATGATAGGATGCCCACCCATAATGCATTTTCAAGCCTAATATCAGTGATAATTTTTTAATAACTTAACTTAGGCAGTCCTTGAAATTGAAAAGGCTTGTGTAGTGTGCTGTTCATCAAATCTTGCTTTAGCTTTTACATCTCAAAGATTTCAATGTCTGTTCTTCAGTTCAGATCTCACACCATATTGCTAGTAGTGTCTGTGAGTAGGACTCTAACCCTCACTAAGTCCTAAACTATATTTTTTTGTGTAAACTAAATCTTATCTCCCTGGCAGAACACAGATGCAGCGTTGCTTCCGACAATCAGCTATCCTGCCTTTGCAGTGGACGATGATGCCCTTTATAGTCAGACACTGGACAAGATAGTCCGCAAGTTACGGGGCAAGTATGGCTTCAAACGTTTCCTGCGTGATGGTTTCCGCACCGCTAATGAGGACCAGAATCGCCGCTACTACAAACCTGCTGAAATGAAGGTGGGTGCTGGTGAGACACTTAACATTTTTTCTCCTCATTCTTTTATTTGCTATATTTTGCTGATTATTTACTTCATTTTCTTTCTTCCTCTGACTTTTGATTTGTCTATCCAGACAATACTTGAATTGTTGAGTGCTTTATCCAAATAATACAGAAAATTAGCTCGTCCAATCAGGTTTTAGTAAAACGTACAGCCAAGTGTCATCAGCATAAAAATACATTTTTACATGTGTTGATAAATAGTTCTAAAAGAGACAATCTACATAAACAGACAGTTTGTTTGAAATAATGTAGTCCGCGATGATAAAAATCATGGAGACTAAACAAAGCATGGATGGCTACAGTTTTGGAAAACAATGCCATTGACAGTACTACAGGTGTGACAACCTGCCAGTTGTTGCCAATTTGTTCTCAAATTTTTTAAATTTTGCTGAAACACCAAGGTGGCTGAAGTAGAGTACACTACAGACAACCACTTGTTAATGCAGATAAAAATACAAAGTGGCAGCACTTGATAATGCATGTAACCTAAAAAAATTCAGTGCTCTAGTGTGACATTTGACAAGTACTATATAAGCCTAGATAGATATTATCCATCCAACCATCCATTTTCTACTGCTTATCCTATTAGGGGTTAATTCTGAGAATTGTGTTTGTCACCTAGCATGTCCCAATTCAAGTGTTTTAATCCTCCAGGTGTATACCTCACAATCTCATTGTGTTTATGTGTGTGTGTGTGTCAGGGGGTGTGCTCATGCATATATATGTGTGGGAATGACCAAGCATTCATTGTCCATATTGAATTCCCCTGAGATCCTGATGACAGAGCACTCAATTCAGAACCAGCTCAGTGGGCATATGATGAGAGAATCAGAGCCTGGACTCTTGATGCTAAAACAAATCATTGCATTAGCTGCAGAACTAACCTTCCAGGATTAAAGAGATCTGAGAGGCAGATGGAATGAATAATGGAGATCTGCAAGCACAATGTTAGAGGTGACTGGAATTTCTATTTGCTCTAGGATATTTTACTCGTCAGTCATGAGGTTTCATCAGTTTTTCAGGTGGACCATTCACACTTTGTGTCACAGGTCATCGAGATCACCTGACACTCTGAGTCATAAAAGTCACATGAAAGTCAATTCTTATTTTGTCCATTTCTTGAGCAGCCTTAAATCCATGCTGGGCTACAACAGCTCCCTTCCTGGATCTTTTTCCTTTCTTCCCAGGGTGGTCTGGCTCATTGAGCTGAAAACTTAAAAAAGTGTTATGGGCAGTGACTCTCCCCAGAAATGACTGTTATGCCAAACGATGCACATTCTGCTTCAATGCCATTGTTTTTACATCTCTGGAAGGTAATAAGTGTCAGCAATGAAGCTGTAAATGTTTGAAGCAGTGTGTTGCTGTTTGAAGAGAAGACATATAATGATGTTGACATTCCTTTAATGGAAACGTAGCATGCCTCCTCATGTATGTGAAGATAGAGGTTTCAAAAAAATAAGTATGCCATAAATGGATAATATAATTGTCAATTCTATTATGAAAACTACTTAATTTTAGCAATGATGGAGAAACCCAAATCCCACCCTCAAAAGCTTGTTTATTTAACTGGGATTTCATAAGAACAACATCAGTATAATTTGAATCATCAATATTTAAGATGGCTTAGGTATGGTCTTAGGCTTAACATCTAGCGAACAACATCAGTATAATTTGAATCATCAATATTTAAGATGGGTATGGTCTTAGGCTTAACATCTAGTCTGCACAAATGTGATTTTAATATTATGAAAGAAAGAAAATACTGCTATGTGTACTGTCAAAATGGCTGCTCATTGTTGTCGACACAGAGAATTCTCTTCCAGCTCTACAGTTCTTCTGGGCCTTTTGGAGCATCTTTCAGCTTATTGTATTGGTTTTACAAAACCAAAACATCACGGGTTGAAGTTTTTTGCCTTTATGGGATAGTGGAGGCAAAAGCAAACAGTCGGGAATCGGGATGTGGTGGGGGCGTGTCTCAGCACCATAACCATTCTGCTGTCCACTTGTCTTAAATTGAAGACCGGTTGTACCTTGATGCTGAAAGTAAAATAAAAAAAGAGCAATCTGCAATTGCAAACCTTTGCCACAGCTGACGCAGAGTGAAGGAGAAAAACCAAGAAAGTAGGGTTGACCCTCAGGTGTGGAGGAAGCTTGAGTTGGACCAGTGCTTAGTCAAAAATTTTCTGTTTCTTATGGGCCTGTGTATCTGGGAGCTAACTTTTTTGATTTCACATTGGAGTGGCAGATCTCAGGAGGACAGCCGAACTAGGGAACGATGGGAGTAAGCTGTTTCTCTGCTTTTTGCTGAGGAATGGAGGAGAACAGTGCAAGCAGCAGACCAAACCTGACAGCAATGTTGAGTATTAGCCTGGACAGAGGGAACGGCTACCTTAACTTCTTGGCTGGGGAACAAAAGAGGTTGGAACACCTGGGGGACTGAGATGAAGAGCGACATACTTGTGGAGGAGTTGATCACGGTGTTGGGGGCATACTCCAGCCATGGGAGGAATGTGATCCAGGACAGTGCTTGTTATTGAGCCTCCAGTACCATTTTCTCAATATTCCACTGAGTGGCAGCTGCAAAACAGGTATGAGACAGGATGGGCTCCAGCTAGTGTTCCTTGGCTTCAGTTCTGGGTTGCCAGTATTGTAATGCACTCAGCTTGATTTAGACGACGGGAGAAAAAGGTACAAGGGTGCAGCTTCGAATGCAAAGGAGATTCTTGAGAGAGGACAGCAGCAACCCATGAGTCATCAACTTCCCCTATTAACTAAACTAAACTAAAGACCTGGATCAGGGAGTGTGCTTTTTCAGTTTTTTAAAGGCACACTCAGCTTTGGGGGTTCAGTTGAAAGAGAGGTCTGTGGAGGTGAGTTTGGTCAGTTGAGCTGCAATGACACTGTAGTTTCTGATGAACCATCTGTAGAAGTTTGCAAATCCCAAAAACACTGTTGTTTGACAGGTGTTCGGAGTTTGCCTTTCAGTTACTGCATGGGTCTTAATAGGGTCTGCCTTGAGCTGGCAATTTGAGATGATGTACCTAAGGAAGTTGACAGTTGAGGAGTGGAATTTGCAATTTTCCACTTTGAGAAATAAATTATATTCAAGGAAGCAACATAGAACAAGGCGGACATGTTGGATGTGTTCTTCTAGGTTTTTTTTTTAGACAATGAGAATGTCATCCAGATAGACAAAGTTTTGATTTTTGATTTTTGATTTGAGAAAAATGATAAATCCATTTTGCAGAGAACATCATTTAACAGGGCTTGGAATACGACTGGTGCATTGGTCAGGCCAAAGGGCATCATCTGATTCTCGAAGTGACATAAGAGTATGTTGAAAGCTGTTCTCATGATTTGGTATGTGTTTCGGAGGTTGAGTTTTTGAGAAGATCCGTGTTCAATGAGGTGATTTGTGGGCGGAGTTTAGAGGAAGTGGGTATTTATTTTTAACTTTGATGTCATTTATAACTATAGTCAATGCAGGGTAGTAGTGATTTATCCCTCTTACCAACAGGTAGGGAGAGTGGCACCAGGTAGGAGGTCTATGGCACAGTTGTATGGTTAGTGAGGAGGGAGAGATAAGGCATTTGCCTTATTAAAAACTTTTGGCAAGTCATGACACTCAGAGGGAACACTGGAGAGATCTGGAGGAGCAGGTGGTGGACTGGAAACATCACAGCCAGGAGGGGGAGCAGAGTGGAGACAATGGGAATGGCAGAACACACTCCAGCAGGAAACTGCGGTTTGAGGCCAGTCTATTTGAGGGTTATTGAAGAGAGAGCCAGGGGAGTCCCAGGATGACAGGATTATAAAGTGACAGGAGAATGAGGAACTGTATTTTTACCAGGTGGTTGTTGGAAAAAATGAGAGTTAAGGGGATGGTGCAATGAGGGATTTTGGCCAGCAGATGTCTGTCTATGGCATTCACAGACGTGGTGAGTTGATGGGGTCCCTGGTGATGTATTTTTTCACCATGGCAAGAAATTAGTATTGGTAGCAGAGTCAACCAGAGAGATAAGAGTTATATAATGACTGTTGATAATGACTGTGAGTAGCAGGAGGATTTGTCTGAGGGGATTGCGAGAGGTGGCATTATTCCTTGTCAGGTTCCCTTCATTCACTGGAAATTTGATGGGAGGAGGCACCTCACTAGAAGCAAAAACCTTTGGAAGGATTCCTTTGTTGCTCCTCTGGAGATAGCGCAGCTCTGCCAAGTTGCATCAGGTTCAGTTGACGAGTTGCTCATGGGAGGACTGAGAGAAGTGCAGTACTCATTTAATAGCAGGACTGAGTTACTGTGAAGGACAGTAAAGCAAAGACTTATTTCACCTCTGGTCATGGAGGTGATTCTCTAGGTGAACAACAAGGGAAATTAGGAACTCTAAATTATATGATTTATCACTGGCAGCCAATTCATCTTTAGCTGGAACTGTTGCTTCCTGGATGCTCTTGTCATGGTGACAAATTACAGTTCCTTGTGCAGAGAGCACTTTCGGCAAGGATGTCAGGTCTGCAGGGTCTATGTTGGCCAGATTATTCTGTTAGGGTTTTTTTTTTCAGAGCCCTGAAACATACAGGAGGCAGTGAAGGTTTAAACTGGTGTAATAGAAGTTTGGGAGATGGTGTTAAGGCTGGATGGAGAACCCATGTCTCAGCAGCGGAAGGGATGCAGGCTAAGCCGAGCGGAGCGCAAAGTGAGACTGCTGACAGGTGTGGTGACAAGCTGGTCTCATACTGATTGCTGAAGTGTTGAGAGTTGCTCTCACAGAACGTTGACTGAGCATGTGGAAAATGTCTGCTGGAAGTGTGTCTGATTGCCGGTATTGGTCAGCAGGGATGAGGCTTTGAGAGTTGATAACAAGGTTAGTGGAGATGAGTTGAATGAGGAGATGATGGATAGGGAGTGTGGAGACAGCTTCGGCAGTGTGCTATGAGGAAGTAGGAGAAGCACATGTTAAAACAAGGCTGCATAAGTTATCACAAATTTTAAATCGATTTACGAATTTGCTGGCCTGATTATTACTACAGGGGGTATATTGAAAATATTCTGCCAACTTGGTCTGGCAACTTGTCAGTGAGGACACGGTTTAAGTACTGGGCTTCATTGTGGGATGAGAAGCAGGTGTGCAAAATCTTGTGGAAAAAATCCTGAAATCCTGTAAACACAATATCTCAAGAATGTATCGATGGATTTTTGTCAAATTTGACCAAAACTTACATTTTGACTCTAGGGCGAATTGGATAAATTTTGAATGTCAAGAGTCACTGCGACCTATATTGTTAGTGGCAGTACAGTGGGATCTTTGGCCGGTGTGAAAGGGGTATTAGAAACAACAACCTGGTCTCTACCTTCAGTCAAACCTTTTGCTGATATGCATCTTAATGCTTATATACAGTACCTCAGTTCTCTTTTGTTCCTCTCCCAAAATACCAACAAAACAAGACCTCATATTCCTATAAAAATCCAGCCCAACCTAATTGGTTTTGTCACTATTTATATTCAGGTTTCACTGATTAAAATTTCCTGTGAGTGATAAATGGGTGTCTGACATGGTGTTAATAGTGTTGATTAAAAAAGAAGTTCCAGGTTGACAGGGGTCTCCAAGCAGAAGACACTAAGTGAAGTTATTGTTGGTGCTTAAGGGAGTATTCACAGCAGGGCAGACGCTGGTGCTCCCTGTCTGTGTATCACTGACAGAGAGAAGCAGCCTGTGTGATAGACAACCTCAACAATCAGTCAAGCTGCTCGAGCACAAAACACCAGGGACCCCAGCCTGTTTACAGCCTAAACAGGCCAAAAAGCACAGGCCACGCCAGCCAACTGCAACACCTCCCCACTCCATTTCTAAATAAACTCCCATCAGCTTCTGTATCTCTTTATGCACCCTCTTGTCTTCCATTTCTCTCTCTTTCACCCCTCTACTTCCATCTTGTTGATAAAAAGTGCATCTCTGTTAAAACTAACAGTTTGAAATGATAAATACCTGAACAGGGGCCAGACATTAACCAGTTGAGGTATAAATTCGAACCTGCAGACATCAGTATGTGCTTCGCGATAGTGAATGACACAGCTCTACCAACCATTCGTTTTTTTTGATAAGGATGTAATCTTGGTTATCTTCCATCAGCGTGGAGATGATTGAAAATGATTTATGGCAAAGATAGGCACGACTAATGGCATTTAAAGTTAGATGTGTTTAAATTCATCCACACGCATTTTGAATTAATGGTTTTAAGCAAGGCTAATATAAATCTGCAGCCTGTTTGGTGTTTTTGTAAGCTACCTTTGGTGATTTAGAGTGTTAACACAAGTTTTAGTGACTAAGAAAAGGGTTACATATGGCACAAAAAGAGTCTGCTAACATTTCTGCATTTTTGTTTATGCTGATCCTCTTTAGGCAAGCATAAATAAGATGGGATTGAATTAGTGTAATTATTAAAGCTGGGATTCGTGTGACTGTATTCTCTGGATGTGACATGTGACAAAATGACTTAAGAGGGTTTGTGTCTTCGTGTTACACTGACACACATGTGGTGTGAAATCTATAATAGGATTTCTGGATGACTAAGATTTAGAGAATCAAACAAGTTCAACTGTTCTGGAAAATTAACTCCAGCCACTGCCAGATGCTGGCTTTTATTTCTATTTGTTCTGTCGACTGAAAACAACCAGGAGATCGCACAAACCACACATATCATTCACATCGATCAGTCAGTCAATCGTACTGTAACTTGCAAAGTGTTTAGAGATGAAGGAGGGCTTTGGTTACATTTAAATTCAGAATAAATTTGTGGAGAAATATATATTCACAGGGTTCAGTGAATGGGATGAAGTTGTCAGTAGCCAAGTGAACACCCTGTGGATATCTTTTTTAAAATCCCAAATGTTGGAACATCTTTCCGGTTGAGTCCCACAGAGTTGGAGCTTCTATGCCAAGGAGCTGTTCCAATTGCATTGGTTGGCCCAACACATTGCAGATGATATTTTTAAACCTGTAGTGTTAAGTTAATTTTGCTAAGGAAACAACTCATACTTTGTCACCTTTTATTTCTGGTTTCCTTCATGCGCTCACTGAGGAACCAACAGTGTGAACATAATGTCTTACATGTGGACTGACAGCTAACTCTATGACAAACATTTTAATTCTTACTGTATGTCTTTATTTATATGCTTAAGAGCTTGCCTAGGATTAAAAAAAATACTTTTAATGAAAAAACACTGATAGGTGGTTACTGGTTCCGCTATGGTAAATACAAAATGTAGTCCACTTTGGTTCTTTTGTGATTCTGATTGATTAGCCTAAGCTACGCTAGTTAATTAACCTCTGTTTAGCATTTTAAATAATTCTGTTCCTGTTTTGTTGTGGGTTAAAAATACATGTACTGTGTTATTCTGTCAGTAAAATAAAGAATACAATGCTGGAAAATAAGACATAAAAATACCTTACTGAATATATTGCAACTAATTTAAATTTATTATTATACAGTTTAGTACTGGGGTGATTGACATCTTACAAGTAATGTTAGGCTATTTAGATTGGACAGTTAATGTTATAGTAATATTCAGTCCCTCTGTGTTGCCCCCGTGTGGGTTTCGGTACTACGCCTAGCAGGGATGTTAGCTGTAGAATTTAAGTATCCATAGTGCCAACCAGTGGCTAGCGCTGTCACCTCACAGCTAGAAGTTCTCTTGAGTTCGATTCCTGGCTAGACAGGGAACTTTAGTGTGGAGTTGGCACAATTGTAGTATTCCATTTTAACAGCATATTATATTAAGCTAATTCTCCTTTTAGTATCCTTGGCTGACACATTGGTTTAAGCTGCTATCACATGATAAGATGATTTTGTCTCCAGTCATCTTGAGTTTGAATTGAGAGCACAGTGTAGACAGTGCAGAGACTGTGCATTTGTAATCAACAACTATGTACAATATAGCTTGTATTGTGATTTCATGTGATCATAGCCTCCGTTGCTATGGAGTTTTAGGGTCATGTTTGTAAACTTGCTAGCCCCATATGACTGCATATTGGGCCAAGTGTTATGTTTTTCTCAAGAATGTGATAGTGTATAATTTTAATCTCTAGTAATTCTGAAACACAGAACCTCTGAGCCTCCCCTGCTTGTTTGTTGTTTCTAGTTACACCATTCAAAACTGTTATTACTATTACTATTACTAGCTAGTGCTTTGAAAATATTCGAGGCAACAAAAGTCAAAGTTGAAAATAATTTGATCTTTGAGCGCTTGCAGGCAATTTTGAGCAGTGCACCACGCTAGGCATAGCGCTTGGCCAAGTTGTGTGTCATCGTTTTCCCCATGGGAAAACATTGGTGCTGCCAGGTTGAAGAGCCTTTATTCCTTATCATTGGTGGCTTTAAATACAATTCAGGCTTCTTCAATGAATTTAGAACAAAATTGTCATTGAAGATGTGCAACTTTTGAACATTTTAATAGTAAATGAAGTTGTTTATGTTTGTTCCACTGCTCTTCTACATAACAGCAGATTATTTGCAAGTGAAACGTTTCAATATATCAATATAAAGTTACAATTTTAAAGGGAATTACAGAAATAAAATTAAAAAATCAATAAGTTTGTTACATCATTTAAAAACAGATTAATAAAACATATAGATAATATTATTTCAAGTGCAGTTAAAAAGGATATTTTTTTCTTCTTTCACAAATTGAACTGAAAATATAGGTTTTTATCTGGCATTTAAACGGCCAAATTACCATTTACTTTTCTACTTCCCTATGGATTTTCATTTCCCTATTTCCTATTCTATCATTAGCTTCTCCTTTTAGCCTTCTTGAACTGAACTTGCACTGATAAAATGTGGTAAAGCAATTCAAATTAGCCATGGGTCAGCTCAGTGAATATCAGTATTGAAAGAGATAACTCAAATATGAGTTCCATAGCCAACAGTTCCTGGAAACATAAAATAGTCCACTAATCCATCCTCTCTCTCAGTGTTCTCCATGTAGTTGTCAGTGTATTGTAAACTTTCTGACATTGCAGACCTTCAAATGCCGTCTTCAAAAAAAACAGCACAACTTTTACTTGAAGAAAATGACCTAGCAAGGAAGCATTATTATTCCTCTGTGTTAGTCTGTCAGTTTTCATTCACAGTGTCATGTCTTTAATATCTTTTCCCTGTGCTGTTCCATATTCAAAGCTACTGAAGTTCAGCCATCTTCTGCTTTAAAGTCGTTCCTCCCTGTCCTCTATCTAAAATGGAAAAGCAATAACTTGTCTTCTCTCTGTCTCCCTCCAGCTTTTTGATGGAATCGAGTGTGAATTTCCCATATTTTTCATCTACATGATGATTGACGGTAAGGATTGTTCTTCCCATACCTGCTAGTATGGAGCTCCAAGTGGGTCATTGACAAAATAGAAGGCAGACTTGCAAAATTTGATAGGGATTTAAATTTTGTTATTAGTCAGTTTTTAGAGGAGGACTTGGAGGAAACACTTTTTAAAAAAGGTATGTGTAATGTGTGTCATTTGTGTGTCAGTGTTCAATGATCAGAAATAGAACATAGAATATAGTTCAACTAAACACTGAATTTGATTCCTTTGTGTCATTTTGTACTCCACTGACATTGTAAAGGGTAGCAATTAATCTGATTTGATATCATGTTTGTATACTGGAAAATGTGGTGTGAAAGAGCCAGATGCAGACTCGGCACTATAGGTAGAGCGATGGTGCTCAGTGATTTAATGAAAATACAAATACACAAGGCTCACAGGGGTGTCAAACAGAGGAAGCAGAGGTCAGAACCAGATATCAGTCAAAGAACAAGCAAACGATTCTAAAAAAAAGACACTTGCTAAATCCATACTTCACGTAAGTCCAAAACACTGGAAGCAGCAGGTAACAAAAAGACACAGGGAATTCAAGACAACAGTAAACTGACAGGGAAAGGTGGGAGCACACAAACTGAAATATACAAGGAGAGGGAGGTTAATAAGACACATATGAAACTAATCAGGATGGGGCAGGTGGGCAAACAGCAAAGGAAGGAAGTATAAAGCTGGACAAGACAAACAAAGAAATGACCACACAATTAAACAGGAAATGAGGCACTAGCACTCCAAAACAAACTCAAGAATTAACGAATAGGAAAAATTAAGAAAACTCTTTAACCAACAACATGTGAGTTGCAAACATGAACAGCACAACCAAACAGAGAATTTCACTGGAAGCGAGGTGGTATGAACTGACACCAACCATAATTCTCACCAGATTTTCATAGCTTCTGTCAGCCTTGATGAGCATTTTAGTTTATTTCAGTGAAAGGTTTTAATTATATGTCCCAGCTGCCACCAGCACTGTTTCTAGCCACAACAGGAAGCTTTTTATCCAACAAAATTGCTCTGATAAACCTTGTTAAACATTGTTCTATAAAGGCAATAACACCTGCCTAGCATCAAATGGAAGACAAAATTAGCAACCAAATGGAGAATATAACCAAGCTTGTAGTAGCTGAAGCCACAGACAGTTCCTTCAGAAATGGGAGGAGAACAAAACAGAGCTAAAATAACAATGAACATAATCAGGTGGCCATAAACAATCATATAAATGCTAATCTTGTTCTGTATCTGGAGGGTGTAAATAGGCAAGTGTTTGCTAATATGTTTTGTTATTTTAACTTCAAAGGGTACCCACAAGAGGCCAGTTAGTCGGTTACTATGGGTCTGAAATAATTTATTGGCCATTGAAAATAATAAATGGATTTGTTTAAAAGGATTTGTTTAAATGTATTTTTAGATTATACACCTCGTGTTCAAAAGCACTAAATAAAAACTAACTCCAGTGTGCACTCTTCCTAAAAACTTACTTTATCAACAAAATGGTGGATGAGGATGGGACATGCATATGCAACGTAAACATGCATACACACACACACATGGATGCACACGACCATACTATGTGATAACATAGGTAGGATAGACCCATACATATAGTACATGCACTACTGCACATGTCCTTATTGTATAAAGTGTTATATTTTGTGTTATTTGTGACATATTATCGATAACAAGAATACTAAGAATAACAAAAAATATTCAGCCATAAGTTTAAAAAAGTATTGTTAACATGTTGATGCATGTGTGCATTTGTGTCTGTGTTGCAGGGGTGTTCAGAGGAAATAAAGCTCAGGTCAAAGAATACCAGGACCTCCTTGAACCCATCATCTTCCAGTCTTATGAGGGTGAGTAATCAAAATAAGCACAGTCACTTATAAATGCAGTGACTAAAAGAGGCGGAAGAATTCTGCGTGCACAAACACATATTTGAATGAATCAGAATTAACGTATAAATATGGCTCTTTTTGGAGCTCCCAATTCTACCTCTGTTCTCTCTCCCTCAAGCAATGGAAAGCTTTCTCTTATTAAATCTTGTAATCCATATTCATATGCCGCAAGCTGTGACTGCAGACTCACAGGAGCGTTACATTAAAGTGAACTCAGCTTTTCCTCACGAGCAAAAAGTCAGGCATCCACTTTCACCTGCACCTATTGCTATGAAAGGAGACAGTGAAATGATAGGGATGTCAGGAGCTTTTTGGCTTCCATCAGTCCGTTCATAATATAACTGAAATAATTGGAGTGGATAAAGGATAATGATGTGAAACAGAGCTGACTACAGTTGCCCCAGACACCTCCACTGTGTGTTTGTGCTGGTCGTGAATGAAATTCCCATGTTAATTGGCTGATGATACGTAGACACATGCAGGATCCAGCAGCTGTGAATAAGCAGCAGTGCCTCGTTGTGTCATCCTTTGTATCAGTATGTGAATTCTTAGTGTACTATATTTGCAGGATTTAAGTAAGGTACAGGAGAATTGTATTTTTTGGAATGCTGAGATCGCCACTTGTGCCAGCCTTTGAAAAGATTCATTTAACATTTTTTTTTACCACTACTATGTAACATCAAAGGATATAATTATGGACTCAAGGTGACCAAAATATAGCCTGATAATCAGAACCAAATGAAATTTCACTAAGCCTGTCCACTCCTATGACAGCAGCTGTAATTATGCAAGGCAGGCCTGTCAAGCTTTCAGCAGCTTATTTGCTGAAGCGGTGTGCTTACAGGACCTGGTGTACTAAGAAGAAGGTCCAGCAGAGCCAGGCTTTATTTGTGAGTGCTGACTCAACAAACCCTAAAGTTTTAGTAGGAGATGATAGGTAACACAAACGTGGTTATCAACTTTCTCTGATAATTCAGGCTTTTCACTTTAGATTCTGTGTGTGTTCATATAAAAAGGGGTGTTTTGCATAATTTGACCCTTCTTCTGCACAAAATGAACCAATCACATGCCACCTTCTTCACTTATGTTGAGCAAAGTGAGCTATAAAGATTATTAAGAAAATACATTATGGAAAAAAAGCAGCATTTTTGCTGCACGTGAAGCACAAGGGAACAACATCAGAAAGTTGCTGGTCATGATGAGTCTATACATATTTTATTACCAAATTCACTTTCATGTCTGTGATTTTATTTGTAATGTGACAACTGTACATTCTGGCTAACTTTAAACATGACTCCGCAGATTCAAACATTACACAGCATTTACAGTAGGTCTGTCTCATACTGAACACTAAAAATAACAACTCCAAGGGAAAATGTTTTTAATAATTGAATTGATTAGCTGTGATAAATGTCAGTGGAATCAGCGTTCTTGTAACTGCTGCAGCAGTATAAATGGACTCAGCAGCCAATCAGTACCATCAAACTGTTCACAGTGGTCGACGTCTGCTGGGCCTTCATCATTCCTCTAATTTGTGGATGACACCCTGTGAAAAAGACTTAATATTAAAAAAGAGGAAAATGTTTTTCTGCATTAACAATATTTTTGTCACTGTGAAGGAAAATAAACACAACAAGATGCATATTTGCCTCCTCTGTGACACTGACAACCCTGGCTTTCTGCTCAACATAACTCACTAAGACACTAGTTTCACTTCATAGTAAACCATTCAGCAAGTCTGACAGCTGGTACCCAAAAAGTTTTTGAAATGGATGTTGAAAGCCGAAAACCCAAGAAGGGAGATGTCCGATATTGATGAAACAGTGTGAAAGACCACATGAATCCATCAAAGATTAATTAAAACACCTTTGTTTCAAGGTAAGATGCTTAGTTATGCCATCTTAGTGATCTAAGTTAGCAAAATTATATGATATATTGACTTACCCTTCTGTTCTTGTATATGTTTCCCTTTCATGTGAATTGTCAAGACGTAGGGTGTCTTACACATTGCATTGGGGCAGGTAAACTGTTCCCTTTATTTCAATGTTCACTAAATTCATAACACTCTGCCCACAAATGATATTGTGAGTATAGCTCTCACATGCAAACTTTAGACCTCTCCGTCAACTTCTCTCTGGTATTTTCAAACAATTTTTCCTGTGATTTGATGTCGCCAACTGTACTGTGAGTGCTGCTTAAAAAATGTCAGCATGCTGACATGCGAAGCCATGTTCATTAACATGGTAAACACCATATCTGCTTGCAAATTTCGCATTTAGTTCAAAGCAGAAGCGTGCATAAGTACAATTTCATAGCTGTAGACTCTACTTCTTATTTTTCCTCCTTTCGCGGGTTGCTTCTTTACTGCAGTCCATATTGCTGTGTTGGTAAATTAAATTTGGGTGATTGCTGATTCTAGTGCATTTTCTGGTGTCTGATAGGTCTGTTGCCTCATTTAGTATAATGACAGAATGATGTTTGCATTGAATTGGGCTCAAACTAATACCCTATACCAATCAAAAAGTACTTTT
>KV751341.1:5808114-5828891 GCA_001698575.1 Mola mola | reverse complement strand
TTTTTGGTGAATATTATTTAGATTTTCCCTACCGTGTAGCTCACTCATGCATGATATCGGTCGGGGACCAGAACTGGCCAATGGATCATCTCAATCAGGTATGCAACCTTGCCAGAGGATAATAAAACAACTCCAAAAATTCCACTGAAGACAGCATTAGTTAGTTTTTGGTGAATATTATTTAGATTTTCCCTACCGTGTAGCTCACTCATGCATGATATCGGTCGGGGACCAGAACTGGCCAATGGATCATCTCAATCAGGTATGCAACCTTGCCAGAGGATAATAAAACAACTCCAAAAATTCCACTGAAGACAGCATTATGTTAATGAATTGAGGTAACTAAATACAACGAGTTGCTGTATGAGCTGCTGTATTGCCATACGTCCAACGGAGGATGCTAGCTACATGAAGATTTTAGATAAGACCTTAAAAGCCGTGAAGACACAAGAAAGGATGAATGTTTCCCAAAAACAAATGGCTCTAAATGTGTCATTTTAACCAAAATGTGTTAAAAGCTCTATATACTGTATTTGACACACCAAACTTGTGTTATAGACAGTATCAGTGTATCAGCTTTAGGACAGCGTGCAAAATGGTGTAACCAGAACCACTTCTGCTTCACCTCACAGACAGGCCACAATATGTCAGGCTTCAAGGCTGTTTTGTCAGACGTGGTTACAGGCAGCACTGGAACATCCCAGGGAACAGTACCGTCGCCGTTCTTGTTCACCCTCTACACCTCCGACTTCTGCTTCAACTCTGGGACATGCCACCTGCAGAAGTTCTCTGAGGACTCCTCCATTGTTGGCTGCATTACAGACGACAAGGAGGATGAGTACAGAGACCTAATCAGGAACTTCTTGGGATGGTGTGACAGGAACCACCTGCAGCTCAACATTGGGAAAACCAAAGAGCTGGTAGTGGACCTCGGATGCAGGAAGAGACATCCAAAACCTGTTTTCATAAACGGGGAGTGGGTGGAGATAGTGGACACCTACAAGTTCCTTGGGGTGCACCTAAATAACAAACTGGACTGGTCAAGCAACACCGAGGCCCTCTACGGGAAAGGTCAGAGCAGACTGTTCTTCCTGAGGAGGCTTAGGTCTTTCAACGTGGACACCAGGCTACTACGGATGTTCAATCACTCTGTAATGGCCAGTGTCATCTTCTTTGCTGCTGTGTGTCGGGGAGGCGGCATTGGCAGCGGTGGTACAAACAAACTGAACAAGCTTGTGAGGAAAGCCAGCTCCGTGGTGGGGATGGAACTGGACAGTGTGGAGGTAGTGACTGAGAGGAGGATGAGAGGAAAGCTGAAGGCTATCATGGACAATCCCTCTCATCCTCTTTACGCCGAGCTGCGGAAACTCAGGAGCACCTTTAGCTACAGACTCATCAAGCCACGGGCCTCAAAGCATTTGGGGGGCTCCATCATTCCATCTGCCATCAGACTGCAAAACGCCACAGCTCCCACCCCTCCCAGCACTACCCACTCCACAGACTAAGGACTCAATGTGTACACCGCTCTAGGGAAAAAACCCTGATGCTGCACATGTCCAACAGTTTATAAATATAGAATTCCTCACCATTCGGTATGTAAAGTTCATGATACACTCTATTTGTCTATTTATAAATCTCAGGAACATTGCACTTTGCACATTTTATACACAGAGGCCAGATTGTACATAATAATTAGTATATTTTTAATTTCTAATATTTTAGTTTTTATTTATCCCCTCTTATACTGTGTTGACTTATTTTGGTACTTTTACCCTGCACTGCTACTCACTTCTGTACTGCTGTGTTAAACTGAATTTCCACCAAGGGGGATCAATAAAGTTACATCGTATCTTATGCGAGGATTGAGGAGCAAGATAGTATCCAATAAAGAAATTGAGATGTACTTTGTGTCTCAAGCTTGCTATCACAAGAAAAAGTAGAAAGAGTCCTGAGTGTCATTTAGATGCCAGGCAGAATATTGTTGCGAAACTGCATACTGTGTCCAGAGAGCTGGTCAGTTCGCAAAAGTCCCAATTACCTATATGAGATATATGAGATAATCTGTGGCTTTTTCCTTTTGTATTATCAAATCAGATACCCTCATCTTTTTAAAGATGAATTTCAAAATGTGTTAACATTCTGGTCAAAAAACCACTTATCTGTTGAATTTTAAAAACCCGGATGTCTAACAATAGCACACACGTCAGAGCTGAAAGAGAAAATATTAAAATTAAATATTGAATTGCGACCTTAAAAAAATGTATAACATCGAATGCAGCTTTGGAGAATTGTGAGACCTTTTGTACATGTACTTATAGTACATTTTCAAGGAGACAGAAAACTCAGGCATGGCTAGAGCAACAATATGTATTAAAACTATGCAATAACCCTTTAAAGCACAATTATAAAAACCACTGACATGGATTGCACCTAGTTCATTTCCTCCGCGAACTGCCTGTCTGAATGGCAATAGTGTCTGAAGTTTACTCCATATCTGAGACAGCCCGCTGCTCTGAGGATCACACAGATGAAGGGGAGCGATATGGATTCAATAGCCTGTTGTTCAGTCTCTTTTCACCTTTACAGTGTGGACTGATGAATCACATTCTACTTCTGTATACTGGGTTTTGTTCTTGTATACCTCAGCTGATAGAATGGCAGTAGAACAATACACACAAGGGACCGTATGTCTGGAAAAGTATCATGAATATTGGACTGCATCAAATCAGTTGCAGAGCGAGGGATGTTGGTTTTCCATAGGGAGAAAGCTTGTGATTTACCTCTAAGAAATATAAATGTCATTGTTACAATCTCTAGGGCTTGCTAAGAAGGACATCTCTCCAAGTGAGAATCGCGATATTTTTTCATCTCTTGACATTTATGTGCAATGTGCACACATTTCTTATTTTCTTGTTCACTTTGATTTCACTATACCACCATCTAAAATTACTGTAGGTCCCTCGCACCAGTTGTTTTCCACCAGTCAGCTGCCTTCCTGGAGTGCTAGCTGAGAGGCTGTCTGACTTAGTTGGTCCCATCTGTAGAAGGTGTGGCTTATGTCTATAAAATGGCCACTTCAGTGGGCATGTTCTCTCTCTTTCCTTGATGACCAGTCAGCCTGCTCTTTAAGTCCTCAAGAAGGCTGCCCACATGGCCAACACAGTAATGTAGTTTGGTTTGTTTGTTTCTTTATTTGTTACACATGCACATACATTTTACTCACCCACACATTCCTTACTTACATTACTGATGTATACCATTTACATACTGTATTATGAGTTATGTTTTGTTTAATAAATTTGGTATTGTCCTTTAACTTATGACTGGACTTTCTCCCTTGTTGCATTCTTTGAGCCTGAGTTTGTAACTCTAAATAAAGAATCCAACCACATTTCACTTAGGTAAGACTTTAACCATTATTATTTCAGCCTTTTCTACATATTCCCATAGCCCTGTCAGATTGACTGAAGTATGTCTATCATATTTATTTCACAGATTTTAAACTGGATATAATGTAACTCCTACAACAGATTTATCAAGAAAACAAGTTTTGTTTGTCAGATCCAGACGAATCCTAGGATCTGCATCACACTACACCATTTCACAGGGATAGTTGGGTTCTTTGCCCTAATTTTTTAATGCCTTTTTGCTAGCTACTAGTTTAAACTTTTCTGTTACTTTTAGTTTTCATATCCAGCCATTTAAGCATTTAGGATTTGGTATTCAGTTGTTGCAGCAGAATCATGGATATATGTTTTCACAAATCTTAATTTTTGTAAAATCACAGTGCCACATCATAGTCTTTCCACATTACCACCTGGCAACTGTGGAAGTACCTGCCTGGGGAACAAGTTTAGGCTCACTGAATGGAACAGCTCAGGGTTGCTGGAGGTCTGAAAGAGCAGAATAAGTTTTTAGCAAAATTTGTTGTCTCTGTGGAGTTTTAGATTGGATGTTTATTTTCAAATGCATTGATTTGGATCAACCGGAAAGCAATTTAAATTGTGTCCCTGTTAATAGAATATCAACATATCAGCATCATGTTATTTGTATTACGAGTTGCGGTGTGATGTTTCTCTGTAGGAGAACAAGATGAATGAATACAGCTCCTTTGTGCTTTTATGAATTCAGCCTCTGAGCTAGTATGTGGTGTAATGAAAGTCTGACTCCCCTCAGGTAGGGTGCATATTTTTGTTGAGATTACTTTTATCACAATAACACTTTGTTGAAACTGGATGTGTAGGTAGCGTGTCAGCTCCTTGTGAGCCTCGGCCTCTGATGGTAGCAGGCACTACTCCGTGTGAAGCCCATTAATAAGAGCCTATCACATTTAGTTTGATGTTTCCAGCCACATGCGGTCCAAATAAATGCGAATGTGAGTCAGTGGTTTTTACTCTGGCTTCATTTCTGAGAAAAATTGAAATTCCTGTGGTTTGATTTCACACTGATCAGATGCTATCTTTTCATGGCCATTTGAAATGCAATTTGGGATCTACAAAATCTGTTAATGAAGTTATTACAGAGCTGACAACTTATTACTGAAGTAGATGCAAACTGTGAAGCCTAACTCAGTATGTTCACTTCAATAAGTGGACAGCATGCATGGCTGGGGAAGAGATGACAAATCCACTCTATCTGCTGAAGCATTAAGGCAAATCAGATTGGTACCATAGGCACAGCAAGAATCGGGAAACATATTTTAATATTAACCTTTTGAGTCTGGTTTACTTTTCTCAGAGGGATAAGTCAGTCGCATATAAACGTACTTACTATATAGGCATACGGTTAGGTCCATAAGTATTTGGACTGTGACACAATTCTTGTTAATTTCCCTCTTTACAACACAACAATGGATTTGACAAAAGGAATCAAGATGTTATTGAAGGATAGAATTTCATTTTTAATTTCACAGGTATCAAAAGAGTATTGAACTCACCATGTACTAAAACAGATAGACATGTTACTGCAAGTGAGCAAACCCATCATTAGGTTTAAAAAAAACTAAATAAATCTATCACATAGATAGCCATAACATTGGGACTACCCTAATCAATCAAATCTGATAAACTGTCGAAATCTACTGACAACCTCAGCAACACCCAAAGGCCCTGGAAGACTACTGAGGACTACTATAGGGGATGATCACAGAATTACTTTTATAAAGGAAGTACTTTACAGAACATCCAGACAAGTCAAGTCATCAGGAGGTTGATGCATCATTGCCAGTGTCTACAATGTATACGAGAGGCCTTCATGAAGGTAAATATAACAGTGCAAACTGCTACTAACACAAGAAGACGAGAGCCAGAAAAATGATTTGCTGGGGAAAAAAAAGCCTGGTTCTGGAATAAGATTCTTTGGAGAGATAAAACCAGGATGCACTTGTACAAGAATGATGAGAGGAGAAAAGTATGGAAAAAAAAAGGAACAGCTCATAATCTGAAGTGTACCATATCAATCAAACACTGTGGAGGTACTATAGTGTTATGGCATGAACAATTATGGCTGCCAGAGGAATTGGGTCACTGGTGGGCATTGATGATGTGAACTACTGATGGAAGTATCAGGATGAATTCTGAGGTGTATAGGGGTGTATTTCTGTTCATATTCAGCCAAATGCTGCAAAACTGATAGGATGTTGCTTCACTTTTAATTTAAGTGAATGTTTGCCTTTTCACTTATCTAGGTAACAGGTAATAGTTAGTGTAGACTTGTGCAATAGCAAATGTGTCTCCAAGTCAACATTATATCCAAATGTTAGGATCTCAGATGCGGATATCTTTGCTTTGCTGGCACTACAAAGCCCAAATCCTCACAAGGCCATATTTCATTTCTTTTCATTTGTTCAAGTCAGCAAGATTTTTGTTGGTTTAAAAAAACAAAAACAAAAAACAAATCTAGACTTATACCATATTTGGTGGCATGCACTTGACAAAAACAGACATCATTTAAATGACCTTTACAAGGCTTTACAGAGACTAACCTATCCAATATTAGATGTGATTAAAATGATTCTTTATGAGCTTTTTGAGCTATTTTGGGACTGTGGAAACAAGTTGTGAATATAAACACTTATTTAGAGTGTACTTTAATCAGAACCTCCCTTTTACCTCTTCGTCGGTCATTGTTCTTTATCTATCTAGAAGTGAAAGGGGTTTATAGAGCCTTTTGCTGAAAACAGCTTCCTGATGTTTAGTGGCACATTCAGATTTATGTCTTGTAGCCAACAATTCCATTAGTAAGTAAACATAATCAGTAGTAAATTCCATGTGGCACTTGGTAAGTATAATGATTTGAAAGGGAGGACTAGTTACAGACATATCTTCCATTGCCAAAGATTTTAAGCAATTTCACCGAAAGTCTTACTTAAAGCTGAAGTAAAACATTTTTTGTATTTTTCTGGAAGACATGAATGCAGCAAATCCTGCCCTCCAACAGCAAAAAATACATGTGTTTGATTATTCATGCAGCTATTGCTGAGCTGAATGCCTTGCAGGATCAAATGGGTCAAAAGCTACACAAATTGTGGATTTTATTCTTTAGTCACTCCATCCTCCACGTCTCAACTCTGTGCTTGTTTCTTTCGCATTGCTTTATGTAATTTCTCCCTGACATTGAAGTCTTCTCTAAATCTTATGTGTTTATGCCTCCATATACACTGGTAATAGTTGTGACCGGAAGCATAATGTTTCTAGTCAGTGCACACGCTCCTTCATTTTGTATTAACTGAAGAGTCTTTAAATCGTATTAGGGCAACTCGAAAATAAAGACCATGCCAATTCAACACCTGAAATCAATTCCAGACCTTTTATCTGCTTCATTTGTCTTAAAGTAATGAGGAAATTGACCACACCTGGTCATGAAAGTCCCTGTCAGTCCATTGTCCAAATACTTTTGAGCACCCAAAAATGGAAGTATTGAAAATTGCTATAATTCTTAAATCGTAAATGAATTCCTAAATGGTAAATAGCATATTTTTGTGAAACCTCTTAAAATAAAGCTGAATGTTTGCATTTCAATCACATCTTGATTGTTTTATGTCAAATCCATTGTGGTGTGGTGTATAGAGGCAAAAACATAAAAACTGTGTCATTGTCCAAATACTTCTGGACTACCAGTCCCTTTGTTCATAACTGTAGTGACTGGAAAACAGACTGGGAGTGGAAAACAGACTGGGACCAGGGACAGCCTATGTGAATGGTGCAGGCCAGTTTGAAAACAGTGGATACAGTATGCTGTAGATTTACGGTGGCTCTCATGACTTCAGTTTTGACAGTTCACAAAAGGCAGGGACAGGAGACAGGTAAAGAATCAGAACAGGTTGCCAGCCACAGCAGCAGCTGAAAACGGCATGCAGAAATGGATTTTACCGCATCTTAGTGATGAATTGAGGATTTTATCTTCTTCCTTGACATTCCACAAATTTGCCACTAGCATACTTTCCATGATTCCCATACCATGATGCAGAGAATTTCCACCATATGTGCATCAGAGCAGGATGGGAAAATAGTGTTTCCCTAACAACTAGCATTCAAAGGGTGGGAAGTTGTTATTTGGTGAATGGGATGTTGATGCAACTTTAATTCATAAAAGAAGATTTTGTATGGGAACTGTTCACTTCCATGGTGGGTTGCAAGCCTGTTTAATAACATATGATATTTAAAGAGGCTGAAAAATATATGTAACCCATCTGGCAATTGGTGAACAATCTGCAAAATTGCATTGCTACAGTACATATTTTTAAACTTGACCCTGTAAATAAGTGCAACGTCCTTGATATTTCGCAGCTACAATAGTGCAGGGGTTGACTGCGCTGGGTTTTTCTGCATGAGATATAACGTGCTCTCAGTGTTGTTAGGGTGAGTCAGATCAAATGCACCCCAGGGAGCATGGCATGACATCCCATTGACAAACATGCAATAATACACAGCAGGCGTTATAACTGGCGGTATCTGAGAAGTCATGAATGGCTGTTGAAGTTAATTAGTTGGATATGTCACACACTTGCTTTTAATTTTATACCCTTAATCTACTCAGCTATTCAAGCATGCTTGCAGTGTCCAATTTTGTCTCTTCTTGCCCTCTCTCTTTTTTTCTCTTCTGTCTCTTTGAATTTCAGTTTACTTTTACTCAATTCAAGAGCCCACAGACAAGCGCATACTGAAACTGAAGCACATCAAAAACAAAGCAGGCTACCACTTTACTCCGTGTCATTGTTAAACTCTCTAGGAACCTTTGGCTTCTATCAGATATATATATTATTCTGACACACACACACACACATACACACACACACACGTACGCACGCACACACACACGCACGCACACACACGCACACACACACACACACACACACACACACGCGGCACTATGTTAGAACAAGGTTAATGGAAAAGTTGCATTGTGTTCCACACTAAGAGAGCTGTCGGTTTTCAATCAGAGATAAGGCATTGGTCAGGAGAGGCCCTCGATTGAATAGTACAGCAGGGGGAACAAACAAACCTTCCTATAGAGGGAGGAGATAAAGGCCAGAGAAAATGAAGCAGGTAAACTTGTTATATACAGTTATAGGAATTAAGAAAGGGTGAGACATTAACTCATTTTTTCCCCCTTGATTTTGATTTAAATTAACAGCTATGGCACACACTGAGAATCAACATCCCAGTGTCACTCTGAGCAGTTTTTACTGTTGTTGGTCACACATTTTGAAGAAAATTTAGGATTTCACTATCTAATATAATCAAAATAACCAGAGAATCTACACATAAGACACAAGGCTGAAAACTAAACAAAAAATTCCTGTGATGATCAATCCCACAGATGGCACAAAACTAAAAACCAACATGGCTGTTTAAACAGCTATACAGGCTTTTCAGAAAACCTTTGTTGGCAAGCATAATTTGATGCTGCATATGCATTTTATAAGACAATATCATGCTAAGTGAAAGCTATTAATGTCAATAAACACAGCTGCACTCTTTGACCCCGGCTCATCTGAGATGGAGGAGGCAGATGTAAGTTGATGTGGATGACTTACAAAAATAAAATAAATAATTTAGCCAGGTTACATATTACATAATATAGAATCCCTCTAATGAAAGTCACGTTTTTGACCTTGTTAACATGTCCGTATGGTATTTTCATGTACTATGACACACATCATGACAACATCATTGTTAAGAATTTCTACTTTCATTCTGCAATCCACCAATGACATTTTCCAAAAGACTTCTGACAGCCCGGTCTTCCATGTAGAAAACCCAAGGAACCAACCCTGCGGACTTGCAGGTGTGGGTTTAACATTGTAAGGACAAAAAAAAACCCCACTTATTCTGATGCATCGACCTGTAGGTGGCCTTGTAGAAGTAGCTCCTCATCTTTTTCCTCGAAATCCTTGTCGCGTTCAAACATCTATGGCTTAATTACCCCATAATTAGAATTTGCCACTGTGCAGCATATAGTAGACTAGTTTAAAAGTCCTCTGTGATGCTCCGTTAATGGTGAAAAGTGCTTATAGGTTTTGGAACAACATATGCTGTCACCCCAACAACAACAACAACAACAGTGAAACAATTTTGCCTGTGTTACAACAGCACCTCTGTGTAGTAAAAGACCTGTGTCCCATATAAATGCGTGGCACATTATGCAGTGAAACATACTGTATATCAAGAAACAACAAGGACTGTTGAAGGAACGTCTGATATCAAGCAATAATGGGAAATAATTTCACTTTTCTAAAGCTTCAAAAATTAAAAGACAATGTTTTCAATTGAGTATCGGTCAAAAAAGATTTGGATCATTTTGGATTATTCTGGATTTATTTACACAATACCCAGTTCTGGAATCAGGATTGTCCTCTTACTTATAGTGCCACACAATCATTATGACATTTTATATCAAGCTCACAAATATTTAGACTGAATCACAGCCTAAACATGTTGATTAGAAAATCTAGGTTTCTTCTACCTAGTCCTTATTCATCCCAGTTTTTTTATTTAAAGAAGAAATATAAATGCTTCAGGCCATAAATATATTTTATTGAGAGATATGTACAGGAGGTACATACAATTTCCTGCTTATGGCAGAGAAACAAAAGCAAAGCAAGCAGACAGAATACACAATCTTAGGGAGGGTGGCAAAAACAACCAAGTAGACCTGTTGTGCTAAATTCATTAAAACCCTCGCTTGGACAAAAGTCTTTCCCGTCCCTCATATGTAAAGGTCTATAAACTCCTCCTGTTCAAAATTATTAATGACAATATGTTGTCATCAGTACAGCATTGTTCCAAGGATATTATCCAATTGGCCACACCCTGAATAAAGACTTTTGTAATGATTTATCACCCAGTATATGAATTGTCGATCAGCATGGATAACCTTTTAGTGCACCCCAGGGTAGAAGGATCTCCACTTCCCAATGAAGCAATGAGGTGTACAGTATTTTCCACTCCATTTCGTCCAGGCCGTAACTGTGTTTTATTGAGTGTTATGTCAAGGCAGTTACATGTTGAGAGTGTGAAGAGTGTTCGACTGGAAAGCATTTTTTCTCTGTCACTAAATGGATGGACTGTGTGTTTGCCAATGAGACATATAATGACAGAAGCCATTTTGGTAGCAGCTTGCTAAATCCTACAACAGACACCCTGAAATATTGAAACAAGGATAATAATTTGGATTTGAACAGCACAAAATGGATGAAAGGTCAGTGGTAGGACACAACTGAAGAATCTACAGACTGAAGAGCAAAGTGACCCTGAGCACCATGGAGCAGTTGGATATTAGGATCCCCTCTGACTCAAGAAGCTTACAATAATAAAAAGTGATCTGCAGATACATAATTTCACATATACATGCACTAATTTTACTGCTGTATTCTTTGCCTTCACTTACACACACAAAAACAAGTACACACACGTCAAGAGTGTGTAAAACCCTGCTGTTTGCCAAATGGTGTGGTGGTGGGTAGGAAATGTCGAGCCCAGTGTTCTGTGACAGTAAAAGCCCTAGAGAGATGGCTGCTGACTCTAACCTGCAGGGAAATGGACATCACTCAGACACACTCATACACTTTGCATGCATTAAGGCGTGACACGCCACCCATGCTTAAGTGCTTACTTCAGATTTTGTGTGTGTGTGTGTGTGTGTGTGTGCTTTTTCTGTTCTTAGACGCACATCTGATCTTGTCAGTATTACAAGCTGTTCTCTGTGCTAAGGTCCCCATTAGTGGTGTCTGATAGGTTCGGTCTTTCCTGTTCCTTTTGTCTCCCCGTCAGTGTTATTGGCCAGCTCTGGTGCACAGTGCCGGGCTGTTTACGGCTGATGTATCGCACAGAAAACGAAAAGGAAGCACGCTGTCAGGAGACATAAGTTCAGCAAGGGGTGGCGAAAGCAGCCAAAAAGAGTTCAAATATTTAAACCTGCTTTGGCAAAGTAATCCGAACCCCTTGCTCACACAACAAAAAGGCTGTTGCATCCTTCTTACATGGAGGTACATCAGCCCTTCCTGCTACTGAATTCAGAGTGTTAGATGTGCACATGTGCTGAGAGGGAGACATCCTGGCTTCTCCTAGCTGCTTGTTCTTGGTTCTTCCTAACAGTGCACATATCCAAGCTTCACAGTTAGAGGTTTATTCTTTCCTTACACCTGCATTCATTAGCTCTGCTTTACTAACCCAGAGAAAAAGCAGAGAAAAATTGAGATACTGCTCTTGTGGGATGGAAGAAATTATGCTGGTCTTTTCATATTTAAGAACTAAAGCTGAAATGAAAACAAAGTGCCTTATACAGACAAAACAGAAATAATTTTTACATCTCAAAAGGATTATATTAAAAAAATTCCTATCTCAACACTGGCTTAATATTAGGGCAAGATTTATTTAATCCCTGTAATATATGACGTTAGCGTATGAAATAGTGTGGATCCTAAAGGTCTGTGACTACAGAATTTGTATTTCCATTATTTGGATGGCTTTGCTCATTAGTGGGAAATTTTATCCAAGTGATAATTTCACAATACAGTGTTTACATCCAGCCTCTTGTCCATATACAGTATTGTATCAGGTATAAATCTTATGTCACATGTTGTTTTTGTTTTTAACAAGTAGCGTTCTGAAGTTTTCGTGCCTGTGGCAGTAGGATTCGGTAGGATCACATCCTGTTGAATGTGATACCTCAGGATGGAACTTGGAGGGAATTTCACCAGATTTTGCTCATTTCCTCTGACACATTTGTGCGGCAAACTGGGTACAGGGCCCAAATCAAGATGCAGAATGTAGGTTTAATAAAAACTCATAAGACATGCTGGATGTGGACGTTGATCTACACCAGAAATGTGTGCAAAACGTATAGTGTTTTCAAGAATTCAAGAATTCATACACCAACTATGACAAAGCATCACACAATGTCTCAAAGTATAAAAAGTAGTGATGGTCAAAGTACTGTCACATCTCGTTGTTCTGCAAAACATTTTTTTTAGCCATCTGGGAGATGTTAACTCCTAGTGCATGTTTTGTGCTGTGTGCAGTAGAATAGCCCCAGAGCATCTGTTACAAAATCAAATGCCACTATATGCTTCACTGTGCTTATAAAACGCATAAACTTTTCTAACCTAGTGGCTGCTACAGAGCATATTACGTTTGGTGCTCCTCTTCTGAAATTTTATCCTTACCTGTAGGAACATACAGTTGTGATCATAAGTTAACATACCCTGGCAGAATTTGTGATTTCTCCACCATTTTTCAGAGAATATGAATGATAATACAAAACATTTTCTTTCCCTCATGGTTAGCGATTGGGTGAAGCCATGTATTATCAAACAATTGTGTTTGCTCTTTTTAAATCATAAAGACAACAGAAACTACCTAAATGAACATGGATCCGAAGTTTACATAACCTAGATCTTAATACCGTGTATTGCCCCCATCAATATCAATGGCAGCTTTAAGTCTTTTGTGGTAGTTTTGGATGAGGCATTTTATTTTCTCAGATGGTAAAGCTGCCACTTCTTCTTGGCAAAAAGCCTCCAGTTCTTGTACATTCTTGGGCTGTCTTGCATGAACTGCACATTTGAGATCTCCCCTAAGTGGCTCAATGATATTGATGTCAGGAGACTTATATGGCCACTCCAAAACTTCCACTTTTTTCGGCTGTAGCCAATGACTGGTTGACTTGGCCTTGTGTTTTGGATCATTGTCATGTTGGAACGTCCAAGTATGTCTCATGCGCAGCTTCCGGGCTGATGAGTTTAAATTTTCCTCCAGAATTTTCTGATAACATACTGCATTCATCTTGCCATCAATTTGCAAAATCCCCTGTGCCTTTGTAGTTCACACATTCCCAAAACATCAGTGATCAACCCCTGTGTTTCACAGTAAGAAAGATGTCCGTTTCATCATAGGCCTTGTTGACTCCTAAAAATGTAGCGTTTATGGTTGTGGCCATAAAGTTCAATTTTGGTCTCATCACTCCAAATAACTGTTCTAGAAATTTTGAGGCTTGTCCCTGTACTGTTTGGTATATTGTAAATGGCTTTGTGGCTTTGTGGCATTGGCATAGTAATGGCTTTCTTCCAGCGACGCGACCGTGCAGCCCATTTTTCTTCAAGTGCCTCCAAATTGTGCATCTTGAAGCAGCCACACCACTTTTTTTTTTTAGAGAGTCCTGCATGTCAGTTATCTGAGGGTTTTTCATTGCATTGGTTTCAACAGAATCCATCATTCAACACTTCCTAATTAGATTTTGAACACTGATGATTGGCATTCTCAATTCCTTAGATATCTTTTTATATCCTTTTCCTGTTTTGTAAAGTACCTGCTCCCGCACATTCTTTGTTAATTTTTTTGCTTTCCCCATGGCTCGGAATTCAGCAACATCAGTGCAGCACTGGATGAAACACGCAGGGGTCGGTCAGGAACCCAGGAACTCACTGACTTTTTATACACACACACTGTTTACAAGCAAACAGATCACAGGTGAGGATGGTTACATTTAGTAGACATTTAGACCCGTGTGTGTCACCTTGTGTGTATGTTTCGTTTCATTTCGTTTTCTCCCGCTTATCCGGGTCAGAGTCGCAGGGGTTACAGTTTGAGAAGGGAGATCCAGACGTTCCTCTCCCTGGCCACTTCCACCCTTTCCTCCAGGGGGGACACCAAGACGTCCTCGGTCTGCCCCAGGGTCTCCTCCCGGATAAGCATGCCTGAAACACCTCCCCCGGGAAAAGTCCAGGAGGCATCCTGACAAGATGTCTGAACCACCTCAACTGGCTCCTCTCAACGTGGAGGAGCAGCGGCTCTACTCCAAGCTCCTCCCGGATGTCCGAGCTCCTCACCCTTTCTCTAAGGCTGAGCCCAGCCACCCCGCGAAGGAAACTCATTTCGGCCGCTTATATTCACAATATCATTCTTTCAGTTACTAACCAGAGCTAGGCTCTCTTTTCACCACAAGAGACCGATTTAACATCCGCATCAGTACCGACATTGCCCTAATCCGTCTGTCAATGGTGGAGCTGATCTATCGAGTTCCTGCTCATACGCTTCATGGCTCAGCTGTCAATCCTGGAGATTCACCCTGTATTTATAGAATGAGATAACTAATTAAAACCAAACTGACTGCAAAAATGAACACTAGATATACTGTATGTGATCAAGATAGGACCTACCTCAATTACACTGATCCTTTCAACCCATCCCCATGGTACACATCAAGCCAGCCATCGTGAAAGTCTTTGAGTGCCTGTCACCCTTGACTTTTTGGGTTTTCCCCCACCATCAGCGCTGTCTCTCTTGTTCGCATTTATTTCAGCCGACTGGATGACATGTTGGTCAGTTTTGAATTGGCGTGAGGTTGGGCTGTGAGAGAGAACATTTTTGTTGGCTGCTAAAGTGATGAAAAGAGCCTGTCTCTGTGCAATTCATGATTTCACCTGTTTAGTGAGATATCTCAGTGTTTTTACCCTGCCTCTTCCTTTACTCTTCCAAAACCAACAGGCCAGTCTGCAGACATTATTGCAATGTGTTTCTTTGCAGTTTTTTGAGGGTTTTTTTTTTTTGCCTCAGCAATGTGAGGTAGTACAACAGGAGTATCAACCCTTAGATGTATACTGCAGGCACCAGGATACGATCAAGCTTTAGTCCTGTGTTTTATGTCATCTATCATACAACAATATACACAAACATTCACCCTTTGATGGATTTGCCAATGCAAATCCTGCAGCTTGTGTCTGAGATTCTGAGATGACTTGTCCAGGAAGAGAAAGTTATGTCATTTTCCAGAATTAAAAACACAGAAGTCAAAATTTCATTGTGTAGCTGTAGGCAGTAGATTTTCATACGTAGCTGCAAATCCTCACATCATTATGCATGCCGCCACACACAGACATTGTAATCAGATCACTTAATTTCCCCAGCTTTTCCAGTTCTATAGGCATGACATCAAACATGGCCACTTTGGCATGTCGATGCTCACACCGTGGTTTGCTTTTAATAGTGACTGATTATATTTTTACTTCCGCTGTTCTACTCATGAGGATTCTCCGCCGGATTTCTGAGCTGAGTCTGGAGAGCAATGTAGCAATCGCTTTCTCAGTCCAGGGCCTTCACAATTACACCGGCCAGTGGCATGCAATCCAATTCTTCATTCGGTTTTCCTTCGCTGAAGTGATTCTACACTCCGTCTCCCTCACTCCCCTTCTTTGAAATGTGTTTTTTTTTTTTTTTTTTTTTTTTTTTTTTTTTTTTTTTTATCTTCCAATTTTTTCTGACTGGATGCATTTCCCTAAATCGAAACTCCAGCTTCATCGTCCCCCAACCCCCATGTCATCCTCCAGCTGCTGTGACTGATTCTTGTCTTGGTCTCGTTGTTATTACCACCACATGACCTTTTTAAAAGATCCAACTATTAAAACATACACAAGAGACATTTTCTTCTCCAGCAGCCCGGATTTAAAATGACTTAGCATTTCTTTCATGTTTTTTCCCCCCTCCACCAAACACATTTCTGCTAAACCCCTGATACTTTCAAATACCCTCATCAAAAAATGAATCTCTGAGCTTCACAGAGACCAACTTACTGAGGACGATACAAAGCCCGGAGTCATTCGTCTGTGCAGGGGCATGAAAAAAAGGGATTATATTTCATTCAAATAGTTTTGCTTTTTTTGTGTTGCTGGATAAATTCCCTCACTTCCTTTTTAACCTTATGAAAAACTTTAAATGCTTCATTCCTATGTGGTGTGATGCACGCTTGTGGCTGCTTCACTTGTGCTTTGGTTTGCCAGCCAACACATTGGGATGAATCTGACCTTGGAACACAATCACTGACTGTCATTTAATTCAGTTTCATTTAAATGGTTAAATATTGAGGAATGAAGAATGACAGAAAATAAGCCTGTTTTTAACTATGTAAATAGTGTAATTCACTTTGTAAATCACTGTAAGGTGGCTCAGGAAGCATGTGGATGAAAAGAATAATACATAGGACTCTAATATGACATTTGAAATTTTAAAATGTTTATGACCAATTTTCTTTTAGTTTTCCAGACTTTATTTCCACACATTATTGTATAATCAAACCATGTACTTGATCCTAGTACATCAGTTGCCACAGTTTTTGGGCAACTTTCCTTTGTGTTTCATCCAGACAAAGAACCCAAGTACCCTTTAGCATCACTTTTCAGCCTGGAAACTATTGTAAAATTCCTGTGTGAAAGCAAATGTCACTGATAACACTTAATTTTAACACATTATTTTTGTGCCTAACCTTAATCTTAACTTAAAGTGTCCTGCCCTTGCTTGAAATGTCTGAGGAACAAGCGCTTTGGCACAATGGTACTGTGATTGATTGAAGGAGACACCAATGGGGTGTGGCAAAGCGGTGGAATTTAACTCTTTGGGATTGGATTCAGAAAAAGACCAGAGCACATACACCAATCAGCCACAACATTTAAATATTGTATTGGTTTCCCTTGCTGACCTGTCAGGATATGCACAGGGGACCTCTCAGAATGTCCTATGGTGTCTGGCACCAGGACATCTGCAGTGGATCCTTTGGCCTTTGTGGGGTACAGCTGTTGAAATGAATTTCGGGGTTCAAATGGGCTTCTGTTCCGTTCATGGTTCCCGTGAATCCTGTGTTTGGAGGCCAGGTCAAAGCCTTAGTCTATCTGTCATGTATCCCAAGCCAACTATGAATGGTACATCTCAAAGTAACCAAAGTGTCCAATACAATGCCATAACTCAAAATTTCCCAGCATTCCAATCATTTTTGTTCTCTTAACTTGTTAGCAGTTTTAATGTTATGAATACCTTCAAAAAGAAGAAAGGAGTTCATGAAGTGTTTTTTTAAAGCACAAGATTAATCAGATGGATTTGGAGACTTACTGCTGTCTAAAGAGATATACTGCTACTTGAAGTCATTGCCAATCTCTCTGATGGTGTGTATGAGTTCTGACTGCATATTGTGATGAAGCAGTTTTGACAGAAATATCTGAGAGCTGTCTATGTGAAAAAAGCTGTTTGTTTGTAGATGATTTGCTTTTGACCTGTGAAACACATGAGTGACTGTGAGACTAAAGAAGAGTAAGGTCAGTTAGTGGGGACGAAGTTTCAGAGAGAAAGAGCACTAAGAATAAGAAAGAGGGAAATAGGGAGGGAATGAATGGAACAGATAAAAAATAAATGACAGCTCAAAGATGGAGGCAAAGAAGTGAAACATGGAGAGAAACATGCTATCGGGAACTGGACGGACTATTAGGCTGAATGGAAAGAGAGATGTGGAAGGTCAGAAAGAATTGTAAGGTCTGCTCCAACCTGCTGCCAGCAAGTCCTCGAGCTAGAAATACACTATAGTTAACGTGTCTCATTTTCCTTTTTCTTACCTTCTTGTCTGTGTAGTTTTTCATTTCCTGGACAGAGGCCACATCTTTTTAACATGTATGATTTTATTGTCTCATTCCCAGAGTAGTAATTTAACCTGTAACCTGTTCAGAGAAGCTTCTAACAAACAAGGGTTTACTTCAAAAGTGAATCAGGAATCGAGTTCAATTTCAGATGTCTTTGCATCTTAATTCATGGTTTGTGCAGAAATGAGGACTCAGTAGTTCGTCATAACAGATGTGTGCCATTTCTACTTATTAATGTGCTTTTTTTCATTAGTCATTCTTCACGTTTGATTGTTCGTACACGCTTAGTAAACAGTAGCGTTTGTTCTTCCTGTCACAGAGAAGCGCCTGAGTAGGGTAAACACCTACACTCCTGCTGGAAGCAGGCAGTGTTATTACACTGAAACAAAACAAATTATATCACAGCTCTCTGTCTCTGCCTGTGCCTTTTACGAGTCTTTGTCACCTGCTTTGCAACCTCTTTTATTTCAAGCAGCTACTGTACCTGACTCCATCATATTTGGAAGCCCAGCATTTGAAACACAGTTCACTGGAGGTGGCAGGGTAAATCAGGTTGTACACTTCGCCTCAGGGGGGAAACCAGCAGGGTGAGAGCAGATGCCACAAGCTGAATCCATGCAACAAATGGACGACCAGGAAACCCTCAAATATAAAACAGACTCTGACTACAAGACAAATAAACTATATCCGATGTCACAGCTAATTAATGCTAAAAAAAAGACTTGGGCTTGAGCTACACTGATAGCTTTTAAACTACTCATCATTGAATGCCTGCACACTGTATATAAACCCATCTCTGGGCCATGCACGAATGTACACATGGTCTTCGATTCTTTGTTTAAGGGTAGCCACAACACCTCCTGGGTTAAGGAAATGACCGGTGGCGCTGGTTTTATACTAGTCCACCTAAAGCCTCTTGGTATTATCCTTGATTTGGAAAGTCCATCACACTGCATCATCTGATCAAGTTGTCTAAAACAAATGCAGTCAGCTTTGCATTGCAGATATGTTAAACCTTTGTGTGTCTGTGCCCAGCCTTCTAGTGGGGATGTATGTAGTTTGAATTTTGTGAGTTAAGGGTCATAGTATATAACTTCGTACTGATTATTCTTGTCTATGTATTATTTTGACATTTTATAGTCAAGTGATTTAAAAATAACATTGATTGCACCAGACTAGACTCTGCAGGATGCTCCAAATGAGACCAGCATGACCCTTTTTAATGTTATTTTTAAGTAATGTCCACACTTTGGTGTTTTGTTTCATTTCGTTTCGTTTTCTGCCACTTATCCGGGTCCGGATCGCGGGGGCAACAGTTTGACCAGGGAGAGCCAGACGTTCCTCTCCCCGAGCCACTTCCACCAACTCCTCCGGGGGGATACCAAGACGTTCCCAAGACAGCCAAGTGATATAATCTCTCCATCATGTCCTTGGTCTGCCCCGGGGTCTCCTCCCGGATGGGCATGCCCGAAACACCTCCCCAGGGAGACGTCCACGAGGCATCCTGACCAGATGCCCGAACCACCTCAACTGGCTCCTCTCAGCATGGAGGAGCAGCGGCTCTACTCTGAGCCTCTCCCGGATGTCCGAGCTCCTCACCCTATCTCTAGGGCTGAGCCCAGCCACCCTGCGAAGGAAGCTCATTTCGGCCGCTTGTATTCGCGATCTCATTCTTTCGGTCACTACCCAGAGCTCATGACCGTAGGTGAGAGTTGGGACATAGATTGACCTGTAAATTGAAAGCTTTGCCTTCTGGCTCAGCTCTCGCTTCATCACAACAGACCACTTCAGCGTCCGCATCACTGCCGACGCTGCTCCAATCCGTCTGTCAATCTCCCGCTCCATTTTCCCCTCACTCATGAACAAGACCCCGAGATACTTGAACTCCTCCACTTGGGGAAGCGACTCTCCCCCGACCCAGAGTGGGCAATCCACCCTTTTCCGGCTAAGAACCATGGCCTCAGATTTAGAGGTGCTGATTCTCATCCCCGCCGCTTGACACTCAGCTGCAAACCGTCCCAGTGAGAGCTGGAGGTCACTGTTCGATGAGGCCAACAGGAACACGTCATCTGCAAATAGCAGAGATGGAATCCGGAGGCCACCGAAGCCGACTCCCTCCGCAGCTTGGCTGCGCCTAGAAATTCTGTCCATAAAAATTATGAACAGAACCGGTGACAAAGGACAGCCTTGGCGGAGACCAACCCTGACTGGGAACGGGTCTGACTTACTGCCGGCAATGCGAACCAAGCTCTGACTCCGACAATACAGAGATTGAATAGCCCGTAACAAAAGGCCATCTACCCCATACTCCCGGAGCACCCCCCACAGGATACCTTGGGGGACACGGTCATAAGCCTTCTCCAGTTCCACAAAACACATGTGGACTGGTTGGGCAAACTCCCATGCCTCCTCCAGTACCCTCGTGAGGGTATAGAGCTGGTCCAGTGTTCCACGGCCAGGATGAAAACCACATTACTCCTCTTGAATCCGAGGTTCAACTAGCAGCCGGACTCTCCTCTCCAGCACCCTGGAGTAGACCTTCCCAGGGAGGCTGAGGAGTGTGATCCCCCGGTAGTTGGAACACACCCTCTGGTCCCTGGTTCTTGAAACGGGGAACCACCACACCTGTCTGCCACTCCAAAGGCACAGCCCCCGATGTCCACGCAATGTTGCAGAGGCGTGTCAACCAGGACAGCCCTACAACATCCAGAGACTTGAGGAGCTCGGGACGAATCTCATTCACCCCGGGGGTGCTGCCGCTGCGGAGTTGTTTGACAGCCCCAGCGACCTCGACCCCAGTGATGATAGAGCCCAGCCCAAAGTACTCCGGCTCTGCCTCCTCCTTGGAATGCGTGTTGTTGGGATTGAGGCGATCTTC
>KV751341.1:5791156-5807962 GCA_001698575.1 Mola mola | reverse complement strand
TCACGAAACTCCTCCCACACCCGGGTTTTTGTCTCAGTGACCACCCGAGCCGCAGATCATTTGGCCTGCTTGTAGCTGACTGCTGCCTCGGGAGTCCCAAAGGCCAGCCATGCCTTGTATGTCTCCTTCTTCAGCTTGAGGGCCCCTTTCTCATCTGGTGTCCAACAGCTGGTCCTGGGGTTACCGCCATGACTAGCACCAGCAACCTTACCACAGCTTTGAGCAGCCGCCTCGACAATGGCAGCGCGGAACATGGCCCACTCAGATTCCATGCTCCCCACTATCTCTGGGATGTGGTTGAAGCTCCTCCGGAGGTGGGAGTTGAAGACCATTTTCACAGGGTCCTCAGCCAAGCATTCCCAGCAGACCCTCACTATTCGCTTGGGCCTGCCTGGTCTGTCCGGCTTCCTCCCCCGCCACCTGATCCAACTCACCACCAGGTGGTGATCAGTTGACAGCTCTGCTCCTCTCTTTACCCGAGTGTCCAGCACATACGGTTGCAGATCAGATGATACGACTACAAAGTCAATCATTGACTATCGACCTAGGGTGTCCTGGTGCCAAGTGTACTTATGGACACTCTTATGGCTGAACATGGTGTTAGTTATGGACAAACTGTGACTAGCACAAAAATCCAATAAGTGAACACCACTTGGGTTCAGATCGGGCGGGCCGTTCCTCCCAATCACACCCCTCCAGGTGTCGCTGTCATTGCCCACATGAGCGTTGAAGTCTCCTAGTAGAACAATGGAGTCCCCAGTAGGGAACCAGGGAGCTATTAATAAGCCCACACCTGCTCTCCGCCTCTCACCTGGGACAACTCCAGCATAAAAAAGAGTCCAACCCCTCTCAAGAAGACTGGTTCCAGAACCCGAAATGTGCGTTGAAGTTAGACCAACTATATCTAGCCGGTATCTCTCAACCTCTCGCACAAGCTCAGGTTCCTTCCCCACCAGAGAGGTAATATTCCATGTTCCAATAGCCAGCTTCAACAACCGGGGATTGGACCGCCAAAACCCCTGCCTTTGACTACCACCCGATCCACATAGCACCGGACTTCTATGACTCCTCCTGTGGGTGGTGGGCCCCACGTGAGGACGGACCCATGTCTCCTTTTCGGGCTGAGTCCCATGGACAAAGGCCCGGCCACCAGGCGCTCGCCTACGGACCCCTTCCCCAGGCCTGGCTCCAGGGCAGGGTCCCGGTATCCCTCTGGGCAGGGTATACAAGTCTTTGTTTGTCACCATCATAGAAGTCTTTTGAACCGCGCTTTGTCTGGCCCCTCACCTAGGACCAATTTGCCATGGGCAAACAGCCCCCGACAACATGGCTCCTAGGATCATCAGGGCAGGTAAGGTAGCGGTTCCTGGAGGGGGACTTTGGTGTGTGAACAGTAAAAAAAACTCTCAAACCCTCCTGTTCCTGCTTCACTGATAATCAACACTGCATCAGTTTGTTCTTTATTTCAAACACTCCTCCTGCAGGGGTCATAAGTTGATATTAAATACTTTGTTGCATTGTTTCTAGCTTTGCTCTACTCAATACTTGAATAAATGAGTCTTATTTCCATATCATTTCAGCCTTTGAGGCAAAATTCACTGGTGTTCAATGAAATGATGGTTGCAATCGTATGGTTGCAGCACCATTCATACATTGACAATATTGTCTTTATGTACCCCACATCTAAACCTCAGGCTAACTGAGCATGAGTTCTGCTTGGTGGCCACTCTGAGACATCAGCTCCTGCCATTGCACTTTGTTGTTCTCCAATGTTCTGGCTTGGTGAGCCTAATTTTCCTCAGCCACTTGCACCTTAGGCAATCTGTGTTGTGCATTTGCAAGAATAATTCATATCATAGGGCGGACATTCAAGATGGCTCAAGTCATGAAAAAACCTAACTGTATGAAAATGGTTACATGCAGTCATTGCTAAGCCCACTCCCACATTATCAGAAACAAGCTTGTAAACACAAGTCTGAGTCTTTTAAGTCAATTTAGTGAACTTATTAGACCATGTCATAAGCACATCCAGCAGTTACAAAACAAGATTCTTTTTGAGTCATGTTTGTGTCTGCTCCATAAACGTTAATGCAGTCTTCACTGTTCTGCTCTAGTTTCCACCAATCGATAAGAGAAATATCTTCTTGTTTTACCTATTGAACGCATACTGTCTTTATCAATCAGTTTTCTAGAAGAGAAGGTAATGTGCAGTAAAGTTTTGGCTCATCACACAAAAATGTGTCCGCCAGCAAAACCAGTGTTTTCCTATGGGATAATACACATGGTTTTCTATACAGCCACAATTCCACAATGGCAATAAACTGCTTTTGAAAAAGTGCTTTTGCAAGACATTTTTCAAGCAGCTATTCATGTAGTCTCATAGTGATCAGGGCTTTAAACAGCAACTTGCTGCTTATGACGAAAGTAGTAAGAGTTGACCAAACCACTTAATCCCATAAAATATTATCTTGTTTGTTTTATGTGTACAAAAAGGTGTATCGGTGGCAGGAAACATCTTGTGAATGGTGTTTATGCTAGGTTAAATTAACTGGATGCTGGCTGTACTAAGAAATTCTTGTCTAATTCTTGGAGCCATGCTGGGAAAGTTTCAGTTCCCAAAATATAGTCCTTTAATATAAAAATGGTGCTTATTGTTTTTGATTTAATGATACAATGTAGACTGTGTAGATTTATCTAGAAGTTAAAGCTAATTAGATGATTTATAATGCATTTTATGGAATTGTGCTGCTTTACTTCCTCCCTAACAGTCTTTTAGGACAAATTATGTAAAACTATTAGAGCATCACAGTCGAGCACTGTATGTTTGCTAGGCTCCTATTTTATGAAAGGTGCCAACAGTGATTTTTGTGGTATCGTATACTGTATATCCGGATTTTGTGGTTGTCCATGTTACAATAAATTTATCTCCTCTGTTGGATCAACAGATATGCTGCCATGGCAAAAGCTGAATCCCCACTGTTCTCCTGACAGTCCACTCTTGGACACACAGTATCATCCATCTGTCATGTGCTTTCCAGAAGTTCACCCTGAAGAGGTGCAATCCATTTTTGTGGGTTATTCAGCCTCCCCTGGTCTTCCACTGTAGATAGTAAATCTCCAATAGAATTCCCATTGAGAAGCTGAACTTGTAGTGGTCATGGGTTGGTGTGTAGTTTTAATGTGTAGGTGGAGACAGCATATTAAAAGCAAGGAAGTATGTTTTTCTAACTAAGAAAATTTGTTTTGACATGTCTAGCTGCACTAAGGGTCAAGCAGCAGGATGGCTGTTCGTCAAACCAGCCTCACTGTTTGGATATGCCAGTCAGTTTCTGTTCATACAATGCATTACAATGCTTAGGTAACACTTCAGAACTTTATTTATCTGAGTTCATTTGCACATCATTTGTTTTACCAGCTTTTTTTCTTCATTTTAATGACTGAATCCAATTCCAGTGAGTGCTACAGAGGTTTTTAAACTCTGTAAAGACTTGAGCTCTGCTGAGATCAGACCTGTGGCTGAAACGCTGGGTGCATCTAGAGTCCAAGATGATTTGTTAACTACCTCTAAGCATCCTGCAGTCTCAGCTTTCTCTTTGGTCATGCTATGTTGATATTTAGGGTGTCTGTGAAAAGGTTGTTTAAGTGTCTTTTGAAGCTTCATCTCATTCTCCTCTGTTCGATTGCAGTCCACAGATAGAGTCTCCATAAAGCATTTCAATATCTTGTTCTAACAAGAACCAGCACTAATGACAGCATTTCACTGCAGCATTTTAGAAGCCATTGCTTCCTATTCATCGGGAATTATTTTATTTTCAGACCTCTGTTTTTTCCAATTCAGCTATTCCCATCTCTCTCCTCTCTGATTTATGGTCCCATGGTTGTTGGCTAAAACAGCTCTTATCGACAAAATGTCTCCTAGGTTTCTGTGTGTGTATCCATAAGCAGCATTATATGATGTAACTCATTATGTATTTGAGTATAGTTGCATGCCAGCGTCAATGTGCCTTTATGTGCAAGCGTTCCCATGTTGTATATATATATGCATGGATCTATCAGTATTTGCGTTCGTGTGTGTGTGTGCGTGTGTGGGTGTGTGTGCATATGCGTGTGTACACATCTCCACAATGAGATTGAGATGAAAGGCCGCTGCTCCCGTGAATCACAAGCTGTCACCTGCTTTCTAATGGCCCTGAATAGACTGTTACTGGGCGCACTAAAGATGGTCGTCTCTGCTTACAATTTACTTGCCTACACATACACACACACACGCACTTGTGCTCACTTATAAATTACCCATATAAATAGCAATCCTTCAAGTGAATAAGGAGAAGATGAAAGGCAATAAAGGACCCATACAGAGAGGCCTTTACAAGTCTGTAATTATAACAATACAAACAAGTCACGACAAAGAAAAAGGCACCAGAGTTAGACGGATGTGAACACTTGTTAAAATACATAAAATCTAAAAGTAATAGGATTAAAAAGATACGTAAATGTTATCAGAGCAACAATACAAAAGGAATATGATAACACGCATTTTGAATGACAGATACACACCCTTGCATTGAATACCATTTACAGGTATATAAGCAAAAGTGACACACATATTGAAGTGCCTTACTTTAATATTGTTATTTTCCATTTTCTGTTGTTTAAAAAAAAAAATCAATTTTTTTTAAATGGCTTTAATGATATAGAGTCATTAATCTGTGTGTATTTATTTCTGTCTTCAGTGCTGTAACCTCATTTAGAGGACAAAAAACATTATGGCGCATAAAGAACATACACAGATTATTTCTTACATTGTGTTTCTTTTTCTTTACATTTTATTTGATTTTGCCAATTTTGTTAAAATGTTAAAGCTATAAGGTAACAATCAATACACAGTATATGCAAAATAATAAAAGTAGTGCAGAATGCTTCAATATGAACCCATCACATTGTAGCGCACTCATTTGGACTAGTGTTGTATCCTTGCTGTTTTTCTAATTGTCACCAAATGCCAAGAAAAGAAACAATGCATAGCAACAATTAGTCCATGTCTGTATACTTCACACCTTCTCTTTGGCTCCAAGAACATTTGTTCCTACTGAAGATTTAAATGATTGAAAACAGTTGGGCTCCTTTCTATAGTATACATATTTTATGCTGGATGAAATGTGTGTTTGTGGGGGGCCAAATTTAGACAGATTACTGTACATTTTTATACTGTTGAGCATTTACAATGCTAATACTATCTATAATCTATATGCTCATACTGTCATTTCTCTTTCCTGTTTGCACACATCACAACCTGATTCTAGTAAAGTTGTGAATCTGTGTAAAATGAAAGTAAAATAGCATGTGGTAATATGCTAATCTCTTCTGACATATTAGGTCAAAAACAGTACAAAGACAGTATATTTCATGTTTAAAGTCATTAATCTGCAATCATTCCACAGATAATTGTGTCATGATTGGTAGGAAAATCTCCTTAAGAATAGTATCCTCAAAAGACATTTTAATATGAATCTAACTGTTTAGAAATAGGATGTTTTGAGCACAAACATGTGTGTTTCTAATCTCTAGAGTCAAAACGTTTGTGTTAGTTTGAAATTTCCAGCAGTCCCAAAGGAGGAATGTTCTGGAGAAAGAAAATACATAAGACAAATTTCAGCATGTAGCAGAGTTGGGGCTCACATATTTATCTGTCTGTTCTGTTTCTTTGACAGGGTCCCATAGAGAATGATGTGGTGATTCACGTGGCCCTAATCGCAGAGAGTCAGAGGTAATGTGTCTGTGCGTGGGTGTGTGTTTGTGACCGTTGGACCCACTCTCCTCTCCAGCTTTCAGTGCTGTAATTGTGGTGAGCTCACAAAGCTGGAGCTCAGCTGACCTCTGCCATCCTGTGTCACTCCTGTCACTGTGTGCACGGGTTTGTGGGCATATGCACCCTTGCATTGGATGTGTACTTCAAACTGGGTCAAACAATCCTGTGAATAACCTGTTGCTTGAATTACCCCATCAGGACTTTGCAGCAGCATCCTCTTTCTTACTGAAGACCACTTACGTATGCTCACTGATACAGAATGATGTATAGAAACTTTGGGCTATATTAATAAAAACAGAAGTCCAAAAGATTCATTTGTATTTCTTTGACAGTTTCAAGGTAGTTATGTCTAGATTCAAAAGTATGTAGTACTAATATGTTTGTTAGACCTGACAGTTGTATTCAAGTTATGTTTTTCAGCAAGTAAGAAAGTCAATTTGTCAACTTTAAATGAGGGCCAGTTCTAACGGCTATTTACATATTTAATATATACATGTAATATTAGTAATTTTCAATGTCTGTATTGCTCTCTTTCTCTTTCTCTGTGTGTACGTGTGTAGACTGCAGGTTTTTTTGAACACTTATGGTATCCAGACCCAGACTCCCCAGCAGGTTGAGCCCATCCAGATTTGGCCTCAGAAGGAGCTGGTTAAGGTAAAACTGTTCAGTTATCAGCGTAACAAGCTGAAATCCTATGTAACGTATGGCTTTTTTAATTCCTTGACCATAAAGAATGTCTGGAGTTGACTGTGTTAACTTCATTAACTGTATATAGAAGGCTAGCTCTGTTATCCTTTGTCAGTTTGAAACATTGAAGATTTTCAGATTCTATTGTTTTGAAATCATGCCATATTTCGCATTATATGTCTGCTTTGACAACAAAACCCTGAACATTGACAAGACAAATTTTGCACCTGTGACTCTGAAAACTGTATGAGAGAAAAAAGATGGAATGTCCACTATTTCTGCGTGGCCTGGAAGGTGAAGTGGAGTTCTGCACACTAGCCCATACATTAACGCAACTAATAATATGTCCCTCAAACACTCAAAACACTCATTCTTAGAGTATTGATAATATTCAATAAAATGGAGTATTCTGCTTTTTTAACACAGATATACTGCAGTACTTTTCTATTACCAACTCTCCTCGGAGTACAAATCCAGAATCTGACAGATGTGTTGCGCCTACTTACAGTTGATAAGCTATGACTGTAGGCAGCCCCGTCAAACACTGTTTGATTAAGGGACTTTGCCAACCTTTAATAGAAACCTCAGGGATTGCAATTCACCAGTTACTGTAGCTATCAATATCCCAGCAGAGCTTTGACACAGTCAGTCCATCTGCTTGTTAGCCCAAGATTTCTTGCTTTCCTTATGATTCCCCCATCAATCGAAGTGAAGCTGCACATTGGTTTATTGATGTAAGAGTGATTATTCACGTTGATCGATCAGACTAATGGTGGAGCTGTCACAGTGTCCTACTGACAATTTGGAAATGCGTGGAACTGAGCGGCTTCCAAATTTGCTGTCAGAAGGGTACATTAAACAGCTCTGTAAGAAATGACAGTAAAAAAAAATACTATAATATAAAAGATAATGAAAATTAAATGAATTACTTCCATTTTCACACCCTAGCTACTTTGTTTCTTTTAATGGTTCTTACACTATTTTTAATCTTTGTTGCTTATCAGTTAGTAGGTTGTCTTTTCCCCAGGTCACCTATTTGGCTTTTTTTATTTATACTTCTTGCAAAATTTAAATGATTAGGAATTTATCTGTTTCTAATTACATAAAAGGTTTTAATTTTAGAAATTTTCCTGCTGTTTCATGTCAAATGTCAAAGTTGCGTTGCAGCCAACACAGTCAAATTGTGGCTTATTCATATTTTGTGTTGTGTAAACAAAGTAATTCAAAAAGTAGTATCAGTAGTATTTCAACAAGCCTATCCACTGCTTATCAAAACTAAATAATTAAGGCCTTTTATCAAATTTCTTCTTATTTATGTGTAAAATGTTAAAGCTAAAACATTGGTTCTCAGTTCAAATTCTAAGATATATTAAGAATGCCACCAAGGAAAATCATATTGTTGACCTTCTTAACATATCCTTGTGGTGTTTTTATCTAGTACGACACACATCATGGTGACTGAAATAAGCAGTAAACATCATGGCACTTGCAGGGCGGGGCTTAATGTTGTAGAAACAAAACTTACCACTCTGATATCAACTTGTAGGTGACCTTGTACAAGTCACTCATCTCTTCTTCCTGGGAATCTGTGTCTGGGTCAAACATGGCTAAATTACTCCAATGTTAGGACTTGCGACTGTGCAGCATATAGTAGACTAGTTTAAAAGTCAGAAGAGCAGGTAAGTTCCAGCTCGTTCCAGCTGCAGGTGAAGGGCAGAGTGGTGAGCACAGATGGGGTGGTCTAAAGAAGCACATTCACAAAGCAGATTCCCCACAGCCTAGATGAGGCAACAGTGTAGAATTACATCCGTAGACATATGCAGGTAAAGATGGGTTTTTTCATGAAAAAACTACAATCAAGGGCTGGAGCAGAGCTTTGAATATATATGTTTTACTGAAATTGCTATATTTTTTGCCATGCATATTACTCTTTGTGCATTAAAATGTGACAAAATAAGCAGCAGACTTGATTAGTTACACTTTTTAACTAATGGGCCCAATTTGAGTCATGACTTAGTGAAGCCAGATAGGCAATAAAAGGTGACATTGCTTGGATTAAAGTAATACCAGTTTTATTCCAAGAAGATGACAGAATATACAGCAATGCCAAAGTATTGTAGCTGATTATTTGATGTTAAGAGATACTCTGACCGTAACAGGGAGAGGAACCATTTTATCCTTGTGTGAACATGAACATTGTGCGAGGAAAAAGTCCAACACTAGAATGGACCCCTTTCCACTCTGCTCCTCTCATCTCCATTATATTACTCCATGCATAATGTCATATCTTTGACACCACTACCTGCCTTACAACTTCACTTTGTGTTCCATCGAATCCGTCATTCAACTGCGGTCTCTCCTCTCCATAATATCCCTCATCTGCATGCGTCTCCCCACTGTCACTTCCATTGCCCAAACCGCAGTCTCCTCATTTGTCATATCTGTTATGGCTTCTCCACGCCACCCTCTATAAACAAACAAATTCTCCTATCATGCCATCTCTATGGGCTCTGTTCTTTGCTTTGAGCCTTTCTACCCTCTGTCATTTCTGCTATATCCATCAAATCCTTTCTCTCACCTCCTTATCCCCATTAGGCCAACTTCCTGCCCCACCCCCATAATATCCGCTACACCAAGCAACTCTCTCCTGAAGGTCTATCATCTGCCTTTGAACTGTCATACCTGTTACTTTCTTTCCACTACGTGGTGCCCAGCCTCTCAGATGGATGTGCAATTCTGAGTCAGAGCCTGCACTGTGCAGAATATTAAATCCGTTAAGCCCAGCCAGACGTTCCTTCATTGACAGAATCTGTTTATCTCGGAGCCACCACCGTCCCAGTGCTGCCGTCTGCATTTGCTCAACTCACCTCGCCCTTAGTTCAATTGTGTTTACAACAGCTGCCTTACGATGGCTGAGTGGCAATTACATTTTGCAATGTGTTATCCCCACCACACACCTTGAAGCCGATCCCTGTACACATCAAATTTTTCCCTCCAAAAATTTGCCTTGAATTTAGCTGTTTTCACTCCTTCTTTAATCACCTGATAGTCAGTGTGTACAACATAGTGCTGGACATTTTGTTTTTTTGCAATGATATGTGACTCAGGAAATTTGGGGCAGAACAATCCTACTGCAATTTTGTTGAAGAGAAACTAATTAACTGCGGTTGACTTTCTGCTTTAGAGTCAGATGCAAAAAAGTTTGATATCATTTCGATATCTCTCCTACTGAGGTGTTGAGTAAAATGTGATATGATCCATCTTGAAAAATACAGGAAGGTTGTTTTATATTTTATTCTGTACGTTTAAATTGTTACTTTCTGTAATAACTTCTCTTTTCCATACCTGCTCTGAATGAAGAATTTTTAGAATGATTGCAAAGATTAAGGTCATAATCTGCAATCCTTGTTTGGATTAAAATAACAGAAATTCTGTGGAAGAGATAAAATTGTGTTAGCAGAAAGAAGACAAATCATCTTCCAAGGACAATCTTTTTAGGGCGAAATTCCTTCTTTGTATTAGTCTTCCTCTACCACAGCTTGGAGAATGCTGTCTGGGGATATTATATTGAGATTGTTCATTTAGAAGTCACACACATTCAACTCACAGCAACTGCAGAAGATTTTGCTAAGGTTTAGGATGATTGTTGACACGGGAGGACAACTGTGGATTCTGACCCTCAGTCCTTGTCCCGCCAATGAGGGATCTTCACAGGGGGCCAAAGAACAGCTCTTGCAGTGAGCATATGAGGATTACTATTTTCAGTAAAATTTAAACAAACGTGATCCTGACATTGTATTCTGCAAACATAAGTCTGGTTTGTGAATCTAATTTACAAATCTGTTGGTGTCACAAAACATTGCAGCATCTATAGCTATGAGCCTGCACTTGTCTAAGCTCTTCATATTGAAGTACGTTTCCTAGTTAAGTTTTTTGAAGTGGGTTGTAAATAATTGGTGTGTAAAATAAAGCTTTTAAATGCAACTTTTCATTAGCTCTCCTCCCTGTCACGCTTGCTGTTTGTGCTGCAGTCAGTGGAAATGTTAGGGAATGAAAGGATTCTTTGATAGGCTGCCTGCGTGTTGCTGTTCTTCATCGCTATTCTGCACACAGGGAGTGTTGAGTGCAGAGGTTCCAACAACCTTTCTGTTTTTTTCCTCCAGGTCTCATCATCTGTTGGAGCAGTGATTTGCAATGCCACTTAATCCTCGAATAACAGTTTTCTTTTTATATATAAAGACTGTCCCTTTGCCTCTTTCAGTGTAATTTATTTTAATCGGTCGAACACTTGCTTCCTCCTGTTGCATTCAGCTCAGCCTCCAAAAAGCTAAGGGGTCCAGTGGGGAAGCAGAGCACCACCTTTTGGTTGAAGCTGCAATTTGCATTTGGTTTGGTAGACCAGAGAATGCGGCATGGAGGGCTTGATATGCAGGTTTCCTGCAGTCAGTGTGTAAGTGTACTGACGCTGTTTCATGATAGGACAGATTGGGCGGTATTCACATTTAGAATTTATAGGCCTTCAAACAAAGATTTAGTCCTCTGCATTCACATGCAGGCTGACACATCAAAAATGTAATTCACACCTGCACACATTTTAGTGCAAGCAATCAATAAAGCTGAGAGATCAGATCCACCCTCTTTCTCTTCGAATCATCTTTGAATCTGTGCATTTTGACAGCAGGTAACAGGTGTAAGAAACTCTTATTTTTATCTTTAGCGCCAAAGAAAATCTCCTGGAAACTCCTTGCTGCCATCTCTACATAAATATTTGAGAACGTCATGACTTTTCCTTTTTTTTGTTAGTTTTAATCAAGTATCCCCTTTGAAGTAACAACTGGTTTATTAACCAATAATGTCTTTGACCCTTCTTGCTCTTTTTACCTAAGTAATTGCACATCAAAATCGCCAACAGCTGCTTGATACTGGGAATTTTACCAGCTTGACTGACACCACAGAATCTCAGTCCACAAATTAAATATGAAGTTTGACCTCTGGTACTCTGAGCTCATTTTCTTCAGCTAAGTGCTGGAGTTGAGCAGTAATTTCGAGCTCTCTCCCAGCCGCTTTACACTGGACATCCTACACTGCTGATGGTAACATTTATCAGCTCATAAAGTTGCTTTGTATTTGTTCCTTGACACAGTGTCTTCATGTGAGACCAGTTCTAGTCATGATGAGACATAAACTCTGACTCGGCTAAACTACAGAACTTCCTTGTAGTGATAAATGGGATAGATTTACAGCGACCAGTGATGCGTTTACAAGGTAGAAACTAAAAACCAGGACCTCTTTCCATCTCTAATCTGTTATAATGCCGGATGTGAAATTGTAGTGCTGCACTGAAGCAAGAATTATAGGTCAATCCACAGTAAGAATAGCATCCAAAAATGCATTTTTGTGAATCGCTGTGACTGAAATATATTGACTTTTACTATATGGGTCCCCCATTTTACATAGTGGAAAACATAAGTTGCTTCCAGTTGTCTCCAAAACCAATCCAAGATAACCTTCATCATCATCAGGGTTATCAGAGAAGATATTACGTAATCTTTCCATGGGCTCAGTAATCTCCATCATTTAACTGTCTTTTAATGAAAACCTGTAGAAGATTCTCATACTAAAATCTGTGATTCGCAGGAAATACCAGGAATTAATTCTTTAGTGAACCACTTTCCCAAACAGTGATTTTCAAAGCATTAGCGGATGGTGTCCCCTGTTTTGGCCTTTCCAAAATGAAACCCACAAGCGCAAGTATAAAGAAAATTCGTGAATATGTTGCCATATGCGGCTATGAGATATATTTCCATTTAGGACTAGCATATCTTCTATGCCATCCAATGTTTACAGTAATGATACTCACTTTTTGCTGTAACCTGTCTTTTATTTGGTTTGGGAAAGTTAAAACTCCAGATTCCAAACTCGTTATTTCAGTTGGTTTTACTTTTGGCAAACTCATGGATTAGCTTTATCCTCAGACAGCCATTTCACTTGTAGACATAGCTAGCTTCACAGGCCAGTTTCATGGTCTAGACTGTACAACCACTTGAGAGGTTTAGTTTTTGCTTGTCTTCAGAATGCTTTATTGAAACTGGTTATATTCGCTCTGTATGTTTGTTGGGCATGGACCTCAGGAATACGATGTAAATTAGGAATAATGACAATACTACTTCCACCCTGCAATAAAGGAGCCATGCCATTTCTTTTCAAATGAACCCAGAATAAGTCAGCTGTAGATTTTAAATTAATTAATGAAGGTAGTGTTAATTAGCAAGCTACTTACCATACCTGTCTCTTCAGATGACAAAACCTACCTGAAATCTGCTTTTGTTCTATCTCTCTTAGAAAATGAAGACCCATAGTTTCAGTTTCAAAACTTAAAAATTTAAATAGGTAGAATATAAATCTGCCACTATTGTAGTGTAAAATGCTAGAGTAAGTGAGATGGATGTGAGTGATCGAGGTGAAGGGATGTTTTTAGCCGTGTATAATATCTAAGTTCCTAATCACCATAGCATTTATTGTTGTATTCTAATGAGAGCTCAGCTAGGTCTTACTTTCTATTCTTGTGGCCAATTGCATCCCAGCACAACAGCATTATCAGCTCTGGTGCCCATGGGTGTGCTTGGGTTCACTAAGCATGCTGGTGATGGTAATGCAGGGACCTTTCATTATCCCCATGCCTCATAACTTTACTGAGAGCTAATATCAGTAGGTGGTTCTGCCATACGGTAGTAATTTCAGTTTATGACTTGCAACAACAGAAATGTCTCAGTGGGACAGCCAGATGATAGACTCGCACTTTCATTACGATGTGGAATGGCACTGTGCTGCATGACATTTCAAATGAAATAGGATATTTTTAATCTCAAAGCAATACTGATATGATCGCAGAAAAATGTCTGGAAATAGTCTGAGAACACTAAGATCATGTGCATGTGAGGTTGTGAATGTTTGCTGATGAGATGTTTGTTTGTTTATGTGTATGTGTGTTGTTCTGCAGGCATACCGCTTCTTGGCTGTCAATAAAAAGCTGGGGTTGAGTGGGCGTCCAGAGAGGCCAGTGGGCTGCATCGGGACCTGCAAGGTATACGAAACTGCAGAAACATATACACACATGCACACACATATACTGTATCTGCTCTCCGTGCATTGTGGTTGCACAGGTCATCTATACCTACTTAACACACTTCCCATATATCGATCTGCATACATTTGGCCATGCTCTGAGAAGTCATCTACAGCACAGAAACTCAACCTAGAGGCAGAAAATATTTACTTACAAGAGTTATTCTTTTCTTCTCACGCATACACTATGCATCAGTAAGTGTTGAATAGATGTTGGTTATTTTTTGGTCTTATCGCATTATAATATGCTAATCTGCTGTCAGGCAGCCTGGGTGTGTTCTTTTGTGTGGGTGTGTGTGTGTGTTTGCTAAAGTCTATTGCCTGATATTGTTCCGAGTTTCTCCCAAATGAAGGTCACAGCATGACCAAATATGTCAAGCTATAGCAGCTTTCTCACACAAAGATGTTGCCAAACAAATGAATCATTGCTCCCAGTGCACTGCTAAGACAGTATTATAATGGAACATTTATGGGGAAAAAGGAAAACTGCCAGAGGACATTATCATCATCAGTGTGTCTATATGGATGTGTGTGTGAGACAGAGCTTTGTACCAGATGTGTGTATATGCAATGTATGTGTTATCAGTAGTGTTTGCACAGTTCCTGCACATCCCTTCTATCATAGGATTGATGGCTTGTTTTATACACTACCCGGAATAATGTATATGTGGCAACTTGTGAGCCATCTGTCTTCAAATGCAGTAATGTGTGTGTTTCCAGATTTATCGTATCCTGGGAAAGACAGTGGTGTGCTACCCAATAGTGTTTGATCTAAGTGACTTTTACTTGTCCCAAGATGTTATGCTGCTGATTGATGACATTAAGGTAAGTCAATGTCGGACTTTCATAACTCATCTCTGCCATGAGGTCACTGTTAACCGCTTTCTGCATTCAACTTGAATAATATCTGAGATCTATTCGGTTTGCTGGACTAAAGATGTCAAGCCTGACATTAGTCAAAAAGACTGAAAATCAGCTGGATTTGGTTTAAATGCATACTCATTTTTCATGTCCTGACATGTCATTCTAGATACCGTCCTAAGTTTCTATTATAGTTTCTCAGATTTATTGAGTTTTATAATAGTGTGTAACGTGAAATGTTATTAAAAAGTGCCAGTTGAACTTTGCGCCCTGTATTTTGGGCAGAAGTTGTGAGGAAGAATTGTGTGAGGAAGAAATGTTTCTTAAAACCTCCCCCTTCTCTAACAACAACTACATCATGCCTAAGTGCATTCAGTAAAACTAGTAAATGTTGAATAAAAACAGAATAAGCTGTCAAGTTCAAGCACTGCATTTATTGATTGATGATTTTAATGTTCTGAAAATGGAGAAAAGTTATCCTCAAACAAAGCTTATTTTTTCTGCTGACTGTCCTGCTGTAGTTATGGGCAGAAAGCCAATGCCTTATTGTCTACTTTGGGTCAGATCAACTACAGTATTTCTCCAGTATAGTTCAGTGAAAAAAGGTGGACTGTTACTGACTGAGCTGACTACTATGGCCAAAGTAGTAGAATGAGAAAGGCAACATTTAATTTAAAAACTAACTTAAAACATACATTTAAAACATAAATTAATTTTGACAAACAAAAGGTTTTAAAGTTCAGGTTGAGTTAAAGTTAAAGTGCAGGTGAGGGGACTGGGTGATACTGACATGATAATGTTTCAGTTTTTGATCAGAAAAAGTTTAAACTCAAATCTCCGAAATGTGCGTGTGTGTGTGTGTGTGTGTGTGTGTATGTGCAGAACGCCCTACAATTCATCAAACAGTGCTGGAAGATGCAGGGACGTCCTCTCTTCCTGGTTCTCATCCGAGAGGATAACATCAAGTAATATACACCCTCAATAACAGCTTTTTTCTGTCTTCCTGTCCTCTGATTGCTCTCTCATATCATTCCTCTTTCTCATATTACTCCATTCATCTCCTTCCATCGCTCTTTTCCTTCGTGAGACTGGCTCAAGCTCGCAACAAAATGTCACAGCACATTTTTTAGTTGTTTATAGCAGGAAGGTGAAACTGTATACTGATCCCTGTTTGGCTAACACTGTTCCACATTTATATCATTATAGCCTGGCTGCTTGGCTGATTTCTTATTATGGTCCATTATCCAGAAATGTGTATGCTAAATGTGAATGTGTAAACAGCCACACTGGAGCACATGGCCCCTTAGAGATGCAATTAAATATTAGTTCGCTATTGATCAGGATGGTTACCTGTATAATATATACAAGGATATATATAAGCATTCCAAACAAAATAAAACTAAGTGCTGGATAAAATGTGCACATTTATTTAAAAAAAAATGTGATGTGACGCTTTCATAGCGACGATACACAACTTGTGTTAAAACAAATATTTTGATTTGGAATTGAACAGATTCACTCTACGGTGCATCTTTGTGAAAGTCATAATCCTCATTTTAAGATCTGTCTCACCAGAGGGAGCCGCTTCAACCCAGTCTTGGACATGCTTGCCTCGTTCAAGAAAGGCAACATCGGAGGGGTCAAGGTTCACGTCGACAGACTTCAGGTTCGTCTTCTTATCTTGCAAATTTCAAGAGACTTCCTTAACTGGTTATTGAACCTCTTAACAATCAATAGGGACTTATTTAACATTGAAACAATAATATGTGAATGGTTTCCATAACGCTATTACATCCCTACAAAATAGAATATTGTGGATTTGTTCAGGGTTTTTTTGAATTTGTAATTTAAAAAGTGAAACATTATTCTATCTTTATTACATGTAAAGTGAAATATTCAAGCATTTTGTTGGTTTTAATTTTAATGGGTTAATACAATATCCTACTATTTTGAGATTTTTTTGAGCTATAGGCTAAAAGCTTAAATTGTAAATATTACTTTTATGATTCTTGAGTACAGTAAATCATCACTTTCTTTAATTCTTAATGACACCGAAATTAAGTAAGTCATCTTTAAATCCAAAATACCTATTTTTTTCTCTTACCTGTATTGCATTTTATGCATTTGGTGGCACTTGTGGTGCTCAAAAACCTTGTTGCAGTTTTCCTTCTATAAATCCACATAGAAGAAATAGTTGTCTCGATTATGGTTGAGAGGCTATTGCAGCTAATTAAGCTGACTAATCTTACATTTTAGCTGAGGAAACCATTAATGCCCTGAGCAAAAGCCTCTGATCAATAAGTCCATGGTACAGAACACAGAGC
>KV751341.1:5749545-5777905 GCA_001698575.1 Mola mola | reverse complement strand
ATTCACATTGGATGGATCATTTCCAACAACCCCGAGCTATTCAGTGGCATGCTCAAAATCAGAGTCGGGTAGGACGAATTATTACGGTTGCCATGACGCCCTAATTAAATTTAAGACAAGAGGAGAGTGTTTAATACAATTCTCCCTCCCTGGTTTGTTCTTTGCCTACCAAGCATCAATACATTTGTTTCCATATCAACAAGGCTGCATATTTTATATTAAAGTTGTACAATGCTGGTTTCTACACTAGTAAATGAGTAAACACATTTCAGACATGCATGACAATCACACGATAAGAGAATAAATTTTGAGGTTGCTTAGGTCAGAGATTTTAATCAATGGCTGGAGATGAATGTTAACCTTTTTATGCTTGTTAGCTGGTTTTAGCTTCAGCGATTGTTTCAAGAAACCCGACACTACACAGCAATATTGAAATAAGTAATCTGTGATAAAAAGTCATATAAACGAGAAGTGTGTCCAGAAGGGGGTTTTTAGGGAGCCATTGGCCAGCCCTGAAATCTGACAGGTCACCTCCAAGTCTATTATCTTAATTATTATTGGCATTCTAATGACGGAGAAGTAGGACTTAAAGCTGCAGTATGTAACTTTTAGAAATATAACTTTCTGTCACAATAGCTAAAATTATCACTATTTCCTGACACAAATGCGTGAGACGGATAGTCTGTGACAAATCCGGCTCCTCAGGTACCACCTGCTGGTCCTAACTCCACTTGTTGAAATGAGTCACTTCCCACTGGAAAACTAATCTAAGCCCTGTCTAATAAGTGTCAATTATTTCTCATTAGTGAGCAGCTCCCACCGGAGACGTTATGAACATAACAGCAGGAAAATGACTACCAGCAATGCAAAACTGCCCACCATTCGTGAATATATGCCACAAAGATGCCAAACGTAACCCAGTTTTTTTTAGATTAAATTTTATTTGAAGGAAAACATATACAAAGGAAAAGTTTATTAGAAGAATGAACTGATCCTCGATCACATGCGTGGCAGCCCTCTCTGCAGGAAGGGGCCTGGAGGTAGAGCGAGAGGGCAGCTCGTTCAAGTCTGCAGCCTCTGTCCTCTCAATCTTTGCAACTACAGCTTGATGCCAGGGTTTTTAACTTGTGGGAATCAGTCATGAGCTCCATGCCACCCTTTTAGACACTCACACAGTGGTTAAAAACATGTCGGTCTTCCTTTTTTGGCTTCCTTTGCAGTATAAAAATGGACAGGCAACTTTTCCATCAGAGATGTTCGCCATTTCACTATCTATGGGGTCATGCACGTGCTTCTCCCTTTGTAGGGGAACAGCCACTGAGAACACTCTCTATCTTAAATGGTTGTGATTGGCCAAAAAGTACCGTCATGGGGTAGATTTATTAAAGCCTGAATACAGAGCTTACGGGAGGTTTCAGTCTTTTTCAGACCACTTAGATTTATCCAAAGATACTCCATCGAGTGGGACCATCCCTTAGCCTTTAAGATAAACTTATTGTGAGTACCTTTGGATAAATATGTTATCTAAACTAAGCTAAACAAACAAAATGTAAACAGACATCAAACTATGAAACTGTAGGACACTGTGATGTTGAGATTAAAGTGGATATTACAAATGATAAATTAACACCAAGTGATTGTGAGTGTCTGGGCTGCCTTAAAACATCTTTTTAGTTGACTGAATTTGAAAAGACAACTTGAGGTAACTTCAAAGTTACTTCAACTTCAGTACGCTTAAAATTTAAAGGCAGTTCACACACTAACTTTTTAAATTAAAATACTTTGTTTTTATATGTGTGTGTGCATGTTTTGCACGTACTTCAGTGTTCAGGCCGCCACAGTCGAAAAAAGTATGAACAAGCCCTGGTTGTAAACATCCTTCTTGAAACAAAGTCATCACCCACACATTTAGGGTTCAGTTCTGTGGTTAACAGTGTGTTTGTTTGTACATGTGCGTGCACTATGGAACTCCAGATGGATTGTCCAGGCCATGAAACATGAACTGAAAATCCGGGCTGGAGACATGCCAGCACAGGACATCCACCAGCTCTCCCCCAGCGACATCAAGCAGCTCCTGCTAGATGTCCTGCAGCCACAACACACTACCAGGTACACTTCAAACACATAGTGACCCTATCAAGAAGATCACCAATGCTTTATTATCCCTATAAACTCAATTGTCTTTGAAGAAGTTGTGTCTTTATCTTCATGTTTTCACTTGATGTATAATCTTTTTAGTTTTAATTATTTTATCTCCTGTCTTGTCTATATCCATATCTCATTATCTGCATCTGTGGCAAACCAGGCTCCTCGTCGGAATTATTCAAATGTTATCTTATCTCATCTAATCTAATACGCATTAACTTATAGACAGTTCCCTCCAGCTAAAAGGCTCTCCACATTTTATTTCCCAAGTCTTTTAAACTCAGTCGAACAGTGTCACCCTTTCACATTTCACCGCAGGTCTTGGCTGAACAGGCGTCAGATTGATGGCTCTCTGAACAGGACCCCTCTGGGCTTTTATGATCGTGTGTGGCAGATCCTGGAGAGGACCCCCAATGGTATTGTGGTGGCTGGGACTCACCTCCCACAGGTAGCTGCCTCCCTTGAAACTGCTGCAGGATAAATACTCTCCCCAGTGCTGGTTTAGGTTGTGTTCTGCTCTACAAACACCTACAACTTAAAGAAACCCCTGTGACTGTTTTGGAACAGGACCTAATATTCTTATTAAGGAAGAATTACTGTATTTTTCAACCTAAGCACTAAGTATTGACTTTGTTTATTATGCCATGTGGTGCAACAGCATAGAATAAGTTGAAATTTAGAAAAAAAATAACCACACTTAAAATGTTATTGCATGGTAACATGGAGAAGATACCCACCAGTTGACTCAATAACTGTAAAGATACTGTATAAAATGAATTTTTGTACAGTCTGTGTTTTACCTACCTATTGACATGACCAATCAGTTGCTGAAGGGGCACTGTTTTCCGAATGTTTCTGATGATAACAAAAGACAATCAAATTTGTGTATATTTATTCCAAAGTAATGTTTGATTATTTAGCAGATTAGCACAGCATTATTCTAACACTTTGGAATAAATCAACATAAATTTATTTGTATTTTGTAAATATTATATATAAAAACTTCTGATTGCATCGTATAGCCTTTTTCAGATAAATTGTCCCAATGTCCAAACTAAAAACTGTAATTACTTCACAAACAGATGAATTTTGTGAAAGTTCAGATCCTAAAAGACTTATGGGCTTAGGGCTTACGCTGAAACATACCCTTCACCCTGAAAGGTGGCAATCTGGGCAAAAACATGCCACAATTTGTTTTATCGGGATAGCAATCTAAATTGCTAACATTATTTTCAATTTTGAAATTCCATGTGGACTATGATTGTCTCCACTTCTAACGTCAGAAGAAAAGGACATCGTTTTGTCACAGGCTCAGCATTCAACATTTTGCCCACTGAAGCTCATGTTACAATATTAAAAATGGATCACAAGAGAGCCACATGCACAGTGAATGGACTTATCAACACTTTCACACACACATTCACACACTAGACTACCATCCAAGGTGTTACCCACTTTTAAGGACTGATAAACACTTGCATTCATGAGGAAATTGGGGTTGACAGTCTAGCTCTTCTGTTCACATTCTGTTTGTGTCTGTGTTATGACTATGTCTATGCTTATATGATAGGTACTACTATAGAACATTTGAATTGTGAGTAAATTATTTCAGGAACCAATGTTTTTCTGATGAAAAATATTAGTTTTAGTAGATTTATATTTTATATTTATACTTACATGAACTTATCAAATGTGTCGTGTTGAAAAAAATCTAAGCAAGAAATTATGGAAGTTGTAGAAAATGAGTACTCAAGTACAAGTACCTCAAAATTGTACTTATGTAAATAGATACATTCCGCCACTAATTATTTTAGGCTAGTATCTCTAGCTGTACAAAAAAGGACAACTTTGATACATGCGTCCTCAAAAACTGCCAAACTGCACTGTCAGCAGCAAGTTATTGCAACTTGTCACTCAACAGACACATACTTTAACTCATTCCATGTCCGATAATGACACGTACTGTAGGTACTATGATAAACAAATTGTTATTGCCCAGGAGGACGAAGATCTTACAAACTTCTGACTCGTTTTCTATAGCAACCGACGCTGTCTGACATGACCATGTACGAGATGAACTTCTCTCTTCTGGTGGAGGACACGCTGAAGAACATCGACCTGCCTGAGTACAGACAAATCATAGTCGAGGTACGGACCCGATCACCGAAAGCACTAAAGTGCACGGACAGGACAGAATCAAAATGCATGACACAAACATGAATCAGCCTCAGCATGTCTGGATTTCTACTTGACTCCTGCATCATTTTCTAGTGGCAATCAAATATCTTTGTCCAGGCAGTGCAGTTTGTCCACAATCAAGTCACAAGGTTATTACATGCAAATCATCACCAGCTTTCTGATCTTTTCACTTCTCCCCATTGTGTGCGCAGTTGCTGATGGTGGTGTCCATAGTGCTTGAGAGAAACCCAGAGTTGGAGTTCAGTGACAAGGTGGATCTGGATGGTCTGGTGAAGGAAGCCTTTAATGACTTCCAGAGGGATTGCAGTCAGTTTGAGGGCATTGAGAAGCAGGTAGGGTGGCTTCCCTATTGACTTTCATGTTAATATTATCATGTTGTTTCGCTTTTTGTGCTCCAAAACAGTTGAATATCTTAATGTGTGCCTCCGGCAGGATGACATGGAGGCGTTCTACAATATTCCACCAATGGGAAAGAGAGGCACCTCCAGCTACCTCACCAAGGCTGTTATGATCCAGTTGCTGCAAGGGGATGTCAAGCCCTGCAAGGATGACCCATGCTCTGTCAGCTAGATTTACAACTCTGACCCCTGACACCAGCATGCTGCAGCAGAGTAATCAGGCAGTCCCGCAAGGACTCCAGAGTATCCATCTCATGTAGTCAGAAGTCTCTGACCTCTGACCTCTGCTCCATCATCGGGTACTTGGGCAGCACTGCCCACTTCTGCAATCCACATCCTAGACTTTTGCCTCAGCAACAGTAGAAAATTAGCATGTGTGCAGCTTTTAGTAGTGCTTCAAATTCATCGTCTGTCAGCTATGATTTATTTGTTTTGTCAAAGTTCTCTACGCTAACTATGCTATATACTCAGATTAAGATTTTAACAGATTTACCTTGAATTGCTTCAGATATTTATTACTCATGTGTGGCCATGTGTCTTGTTAATGTTATCTCGTGACTGCTCATATGTTCTGTTGTCCTTGACCTATGTTACTGAAGATCTGTACATCCACTAGTTCTCCTTTATTTAGTAGCACATATGATCAGGGTTTACCTCTGCACATTTTTTCCTCTAATTCGGCTTCAGCTTCACATTTAACATACAGTTGGTTGGTTGCCAACCAGGTGCATCACATGTCATCAGCAATAAAAGCATTGTAGTCTGACTTTGTTTTCTACATAATCTGTTTCTTCATCATTAGCAGATCTGTGCATATTTCAAGATTGTGTGTCCATGCCAGAGTTAAGTGTACTTCTCCTTTTTCCTTTTCTTTGTCTTCTATGCATGCACAGTCTGCTGCATAAGAATAACTACTGTTTGCTACAGCTGTTGTGACTGTTTCTCTGAATGTTGTAGAAAGCAAAATGTTTGTTAATGAACCGGGTTTGTAATGTAGCATGAACACTGCTCGTCTGAAGTTGCTGGACTGAGGAGCCTTTACAAAAAATTCTGTTTTGTTGATGTGGGCATCAGAAAGACTTGCTGCCAACCTTAGATAGAAAAGCTCAAAAAACGAATTTTGACCTATTGTAAAGGGTGCGTCACTAAATATTACTGTGAAGAATCTGCGCAACCTCAATGCTGCTTGGGTGCTGTTTGAAAAATATTTTTAACTCAAATAATAAAAGAAGGTATCATAGAAACTATAAACTGTCACTTGTATAAACTTATTGGTGGGTGAATACTTGCAGTTTGCATTATTCAGCTGCTTCTGGAACAACTTCTCTTTCTAATTTACAGTTATGTGAATATGAAACACAGCTATGAAAGAGGACTAATTATTTCACATGAAGAAAAACTTGGGTCAGAGCTGTAGCAGAAATGGAGTGTGACTGCTGCAGCCCTGAAGGGTATGTTTGACATACCAGTTACACCCACTTATGTTGCCTGAACCCCTTATCAATCTGCATCTTCCCAATGAGCCTGTGTGTGCTGTCTTACTAGGTGACTGGCAGTGAGAGGTGGGCGAGAGCCAGAGGAGAAGATAAATGAGGAAATATATTCAAATCAGCATGCATGGAAAGCTTGCTCGTTGTGTCACATTAAAATACATTGCTCTGTCACTTCTTTTTTATCAAACAAATGAAGTGAAAAATGGGGCTTAAGTCGTTTTCGTTTCTACTTTTTGTTTGCATAGTTTGATTTCTTGCCAGTCTGCAGACCTTGCAGTGTAGTTTTTATCTTATTTTATGAATATTATTTGATTAGTACTTGTTGAAGTGCGCTACTTGCACAGTGAAAAAAATGTGTTCTACAACAATGTTCTATATAGCTCTTAAAAAATACGACCTACTGATCAGTCGCGTTATGAGAAAAGTGGAATCCATACTTTTTGAGGCTTGGCCCAAACTAGCAACCAAAAGTTATTTCATCATTAATTTGGAAGCTTATCTTCAAATCTTTTAGTGAGTCACCAAGCTTTTTGGAAGTGCTATATTAAATCACAGTAGCACCAATTTTAGTGGGGATAGATATAAGGTGAAATACAGAGTCAAATGATGAGCATCAGCAGATGGAGAATTTCAATTATCCTGCAATTTAGGACTTTTCCACTAGGATGCAGCAGAGTTCAAGAAATTAAAATAAAATGCTCTGTCGTTATTTATTTATTTTTCTGACATTTTGTCTAAGGTATTATTTCATAGAAATAATTACAGCAAAGTTAAATGAGAGATTAAGCCTTGAAATACAAATTATGTGGATTTATATCAATGACCTACTTTGTTTTTGTTTGTGAGCAAAGCACCCAGGATTCATCATACAATACACTTTTTTTTTAAATAAAAATGTAAATGATGGTTTAAGATGTGGCTGCTGCCACACTCATCAGACGTCTTGGCTGCAGGTATGAATTAATGGATAAACCTCAAAGAAAATAACGAACAGCAAACAGCACTCATTCTGTCCTGCTTATCATTAATAAACCAACCTTCAGCTCAGAAAGTAGGTGAGGTTTCACCTCTGCTTCTCACTGCTTTGACATTTTTCTGAGCAGAGGGTACACGAGGTAAGCAGCCAGAGGAGCTTTGTCTAATCGAGTGGGAGACAAACAAACAGGTGGAAAGCTAGCAGGAGGCCCTGCTGTTTGACAATACAGAGGAACAAGGAGGGATATTAATGACCAACACCAGTCCAAGCAAAGATCAGACACCTTTGTGACCTTCCAGATTCTATTCCATGACTGCAGAAATAAAATCCAACTTTAGCTTCTGTGCAGCAGTGAGCTGGGACTGGACATTTTGAGAAGGAAGAGGTGGAGGATGATGAAAATAAATGTGAAATACAGGAAGATCCATCAGCAGAAATGCCTGGACCACAATGATGGCTAAATATTGACATCATGTCTCTGATCCACACAGCACAATGTCTGATGCTCATAATTCATCTACCAGGGTATGAGATCACACCCCAGTGGCACACTCATGCAGAAATACCGTAATCTAAAAGGCCAGCTGAAGAGGAACTTTACCACACCTTTTCCATTAGATGGGTACCTGAGGACACATTATGGTGTTTTATCCAATGGATGTTTTATCCAAAAGGGTCACACTAGAGGGCCCCTCACTGCATTTTGTTTACTTGGTAAAGTACCTTAAAGTGCACTTTAGCATGATTTATTCACTGGAATGGCATCTTAGAGGGCAACCATTTTTTCCACTAATGGTAGTTTTCTTCTGGATCTAAGTCAATAACTATTGGAGACATGTGAAATCTGTTGCCACTCCACTGAATCCATTTCTGCTTGAAATGAATGTTAGTTGCAAGTCTGTAGCCTTAATAATTACCTCACAGTAGTTACTTGAAATCCCCTAAAAATCCCTTTAAAAAAACCTCCTGGCTTTAGACAATGATCATCACCACTATCAAAAACAAACTGATTATTCTTTGCGCCCTTTCTCACCTCTCTTGAAAATTTGATCTAAATCTGTCCTTTCAGAGTTACCCTGTTCACAAACAAATGAATATACATTTAAATAAACTAACAAACGAGGAGATAATATTTGACAGAGATTACAATATAGGGTTGTACAGAAGTGTAGTGAGGATAAGAAGCCATAATTCATTTCATCAAAGCGTTTTTAGTCAACAAATCATTGAAAATAACAGAGGATTAAGATGACAGATAAATGAAGAGCAAATGTGGGAAAGCATTTCTCAGGGATCTTATCTTTGCACTCTATATTCTATCATTTCTCCTCGGACACACACATGTTGTCACACAGCTACACACAACCCATCGTGCTGCGAGCGGTTTCTCTGGAAGCGTGTTGTCAACGTAAGAGAGGTCTGTTAGGGAACATAATCACAGCTGACAGAATCATATGGTGTGATCTGATTAACTGTTGAACAGAGGAGGTTCCTCCTGTGGCAGTGAGCCTCGTCTCCATCTTGACTCTTATCTTTCACATAATGCAGTAAGACGTCCGACACGTCCTCCCTTAATCTGGCTGTAAAATGGGAGTTACTGCCAGACTGTAGACTAAACCACTAAGAAATGACAAATCCGGCCCACATGTCATCATCATATATCATAAATATAGTCATCACTTACTTTAAAGAAGAATGGTGTGTGGTTTTATTTATTTATAACTTTTTGGTCATACTATGAACCAATGGATGGCAGTGTTGGTCAGTAAGTCCACCACAAGCTGCAAACCAAACGGATGAATCTTTAATAATCTCAACTTTTGCTCAAGCGTCATCATAAATTTAACTACTATAGGACCAATTGTGGTGATTTCCCTTTTAACTTATTCTCTAATATTATTCTGGGGTCAATTTGTCCAATACTTGGCTCAGATCGGATTTGTATTTGCTGATTAGCAAAATGTTGTAGTTAAAATGAGATGGGGATGATGATAAACACAATAATAACATAGAGATGCTAACATAGTTATATAACTCCAAAAAAATGGAGAGAAAAATATCTCAGTACCACTTTTCAATCTGGGCAATTCTCATACTTAATTTACTGGAAATTCAATCCTCCTCACTGCTCAGGGCCACCTGAAGTGAAGGTTAATGCTTTCTGCACATTGAGAGAGGAGGACAGAAGAAGGTGAGAAAGGACACAGGGCGTAAATAGGGAGAAGGATATACAAGAGACATAGAAGGTGGAAATGTAAGAGAAGGTGGCAGACAGGCAGCATGACAAGAGAAGGAAATGAGAAAAGACAGATGAGGAGAATGAAGGACATTCATGTCCAAACTCCTGCTGTGTGTGTATATCTCAGCAGCAGCAGTGGGTCGTGACAGCAAAGGATGGGGAATCTATGAAGGAGCCGGGGGGAAGTAGCACAGTCCCAGACCCTGTCAGAGGGAGAGAGACCCTGCACAGCAGGACCCTGACAGAGAGGAGGAAGGCGAGCGGGATGAGAATGAATTCAAACCAGATAGGAGAAACCTGCCGTTTTCCCTCTGAGTCAGGGAGGAGGAGGTGAACACAACCTACAGTTAACTTTACAGTGAGGACAAGAGAAGCAAAAGAAGCCCTGAGACATAGTGGGGGGAATTTATAGATTTGTTTAATAACTGCTACTCTTTTGCCCCTGTTTGATTTGAAATTACTTAATTTTCCAATAGTGCACAACGTTAATGTATGTCATGTCTCCAGGAAACATGATATGAGGTGTAATGCCTCAGTTCAGGGTTCGGTGCCATGCTCTTCGCTGTGATAGCAGATAGGCGCCATTAAAGTTCTTATAAATATACAGCTGCAAGCATCAGATAACAGCCGGCACCATAGTTGCTTTTGTCACCTCTTCTTGAAGAATTTTTCTTTTTAAAGAGACATAGTAAATCCAAAGTGTGTTATTAGCTTCACTGTAAAGGAAAGGAAACAGAAGAGACTGTAAATGAGACATGTGTTTTTTCCTTCTGCACAACATGAAGCACAAATGACTTCTGTTGTTGCAGTATCAGTCTACTAGTGTCTTGCGACATCCTTGCTTTGCATGGCTTGGGTTTTGTCTTTTAGCCCTGTGTTGTAACTGTTGCAGCTTTTATGAAACTTTGTTGTCTAGTCTGTGTCACTTTTATCACCCCACTGGGCTCATAACATCTGACCATAGGACTATATTGGAAAAAATAGCCAACTGCCTAACACTGGGACATATACAGAAAAGTTGATTAATGTGTGTTGTCCTTATAATTATATGGAAATAGAAAAAAATATAAAAAATAAACTACTACAAAGTAGCTACTGCAAAAACAGAGCAGCTGTTTTACTTGCTGCCTCAGCTGATAAAAGGAAGCTGAACGTTAACCTCGTCCAGAGGTAAAATAGCTGAGTTTGCCAGAGGGAATACCCTCAGAGGAATGGTAGGAGAAAAAAAATGATGGCAGCTTAAGTTCAAAGTCCAAACCTTGGACACTGTGTATAACAAGAGCAAATCTTTTATTCAGTGTCTTAAATGAATTTTCCCAAAGGAGGTGTGAAATTATACTGCAGACGGTCATAATCCCCTACCAGGTTTCTCTATGAGACTTACAAGATGTCTCCTTTTTTGCAGCTGGGTGTGAGTGCCCTGCAGGCAGGATCCAGTTCAGTGCTGGAAACAGCCACATGTTCTTTCTCCTGCCCCGGCCGCACAGCGACTCTACCCTGTAAATCAGCCTTGCCCTGGGGCAGGACAGGCTGTCCGCTGAGTTATCTGTCTTCCACAACACCCACAAGGAGGGTGATGTGCTGCTTTAATCACTGTCACATCTGCTTGTGTCGTGTCGGTGCTTGAACAACACCGTCAGCCGATCATAGCTCTTTTATTTCTGCTCCAAAAACACAGAAATAGCTTTTCAGTACAGCATGTGTGTCAGAGATATTACCTCTTCAATTATTTTACATTTTGCATGGCCTTTGAGTGTCCTTCTGTTTTGTCTTTTGTAGAACTTGGTTTAAAAATGTATTATCACTGTACTTAAATCTAGATTAGACCTTTTTTTCAGAAGCCTGAGACATTGGATGTAAATGAATGAATGTCTTGTGTGTGTGTGTGTGTGTGTGTGTGTGTGTGTTTTCTGTAGCTGACCTGACCTCTGAAACTGCCTATGAGAGCCAAGAAAGCAGCAAAGAGACCAATACATAAATACCACACAAGCGGAGCCGTGATTTGCTTCATGGTGCGCCTCTTGGCCGTACCAAAGCAGGCCACAGGATGGGGATAGATAGCCACGAGTCCAACAAACACGCTCGCCTGCACTCACAGTATATCATAGTTTAAGTGCATGCATATGCTGAATTAATTGTATAAATAATCAGGTAACTATGATATATAGGCAGAGGTAAGACTAATATGTGAGCTCTATGCCAATAAACTTGTAAGTTCAAGTTAAATCACTAACTCTAATTTCCTACTTTTTAAAATTATTTTTAATTTAACACACACAGAAAAACTACACATACTGCTATTGCTGTTTAATGATTCTTTTACAGCAATATCAAAAATATATATTTTTCCTCTACTAGACTACTTTTTATTCATTAGAAAGTAGATGGCACTTCATTTGTGGGGTCTCAAAGTGCCAAAAAACCACATTTGAAAAACCCATCAGTAATGTCTCCCTTCAGAAATCATGACCTGGTTACTCAGGATGATCTGTGGAACCCACGTTGAGCAGTTCCGCTTAGGAAATACAAGTACATGCAAGTACACACGCAGTTTTCAAATAACTGTCTTGCTTTCTATTTACAAGAATAAACACAGGACTACACATTAATACAACTTTTTGTCAGATAAAAGATGTCAGCAGGCTGAGAGGATCGCAGCTTTTCATTAGCCTCCAAATACTCTTTCATCAGTTACTGCACAATTTCTAATCTTATGTTTTATTAGTCAGGCACCAAATCCCCTATGTGTGTGTGTGTGTGTGTGTGTGTGTGTGTGTGTGTGTGTGTGTGTGTGTGTTGTGTGTCGTGTGCAAGCACGTGTGGTCACACTGACCTTTACTGTGGGCAGGAAAGCAATGGATTTTGGGAGATGACCAAGAATTAATTGATGTGGATTCAACATTTTTGTTATAGTTGTTTTTGGCTCCTCCTCTCACATGATATCTTATGGGAAACCATTTCCCAAACGACATGTTAAGCTCTAATAATCTGCGCTGACTGTAGCAAATTCATTTTTTGATGCCTCGGTGCTACATGGAAGGATGTTGGTGATGGTAAGTGGACTTTTATAAAGTGCTTCTCAGGTCTACTGACTCCTGAAAGCACTTGACAACACTTTGTCACATTCACCCATTCACATACTTTTGGCAGGCAATTTTCGGAGGCAGTTTCACATTGTGTATCCTGCCCAAAGACACTTCGATATGCTGACATATGAAACATATGACTTTACTTCCTGAGTCACAGCCGATCAAATAAAAAAATCACAAGAGTTTATTGTTCTGTCCTTTGTCCTCACCTTCTTAGTCTACTCTTGCAAATGCATTAACCTGTTTTCATTGATTTCAAACATTTTGATACACGCACACAAAAATGTTCATACAGACCAATACAAAGACGCCAAACTCGGTTGGCATAACTGTGATAAACAAAAGGAAAATATCTATTGACAGGTGATAGAAATGACTCGGCTGCTATAGTGAATCTGTGATGCAGGTGTGGTGAACTCCCTTGCACATCTTCACTGAGCAATCAGTCCTCATCCACCTTTGAAACCTGTCACCTCTGGGTTGATGTTTACAAGCATGGATCAAAGATATCCAAACAAAGTACAATGACAATATATATATTTCTTTTTGTTTTTTTTAGCTACAATATATTCCTTAGTTGGTTTTTGCTGAAAAATGATACTATGCAAAGGCTGCACTGTATTGATTGTCCAAATTTGCCTGATCTAAATGCTGACGGTCCTGCAGATCTTACCAAGACAGTTTTGGGCTACAGATATCTTTTTTGTTTTATGTGATGGACAAAAATACTTCAAGTGCTTGACGGTATTTCAACATAGTATCTCAAAGTGTAAAAAGTGCAAGTGTATTGGTGTTTGTGGTCCTTTTTTTGGTGCATACGACAACTATGCAGAGTATAACACAAATTAAGGATAAATCAGTACAACTAAATGTATTTCTTTGTACACTGTGTAATGATTTATTGAAAAATACTAATTTGAGAAGATTTTTTTTTAGCATATTTGCGAAAAAAAAAAATACTATACATCTGCCATCTGTCCTGAGAGATCTGATCACGAGTGGAAGGCATTAAGGGACACTGGAGATGTGATCTCTGCAGATTTACTTATCAAAATGCCAATATCATCCGTTCTAAATCATCCATGCTTCCTACAAATTCAGCATTAAGACATGACTTTCCTCACAAAAAGTCAGTTTTTATTGTACTTTATTGTACCAGCTTTCTGCACCTTTACCTGATAACATTTAGCAGCTGGTTCAGCACAATGCTTCAGCCCAAAACTGATATCACAATTTACAATATGAAAATGACAACATTTAATGATGGTAAACATATCAATGATTAAAGACACAGTGAACACAAATGGCTGCCTCTGTTTGCTGTGGGTAAGTCTGCAGAATCTCTTGGAAAATTGCTCTTATGTGTGTTGTGCGCAGGGAGAAACATTCCAAACGTTATGAAATATTGTCTGTGACAAATACTTATTTATCCCAAATAACTAAGTATCTCCTTCTTTTAAATTTCAGAAACATTTATTTCTTTATTTCTCAGTGAGGTACATATTTATTCATTTATTATGTAGGAAAGTGATATTTGATCACAAGTGGTCAATAGGGATGCATGGCAGGTTCTGTGACACACAGCTCATTCTTTCAGCGTTACGTGTCATCCTATTCTCAGCAGCAGCAGATGTATGTGTGCAGCAGAGTTAGGAAAATGAATCCAAACTGATGTCTTCTTCAGCGGATTGTGTGGTAAATGGATAAGCCTTTGTGTCCTTCTATGGTGAATACAAGGGCATGAGAAAATAAGACACATTTGCATCCTTTGCTCGCCTGAATGTTTTAAGTGGTTGAATTTCCTGCTCCTGTTCACCCTGTGAATTGTCGGCTGCTAATTGGTTCTCTAGTGTGTATCAAAAGCATAGCTGCTATATGTGTGCTCTAATAATGGCTTCATTATACAACTGGTTCTTTGCTGTGCAATTTGTTGGTTTACAAAGCAGTGCTTGCCAATATGGAAAAAAATATGTGAACTGAAAAGGCAAGTTTAGGCACAGGTCGTACAGCTGCTTGTATGCTCCCAGCACAGTGCAGCTTTTACATGAAACTAAAGTACAAAAGTTACCATACAATGCTGAAAAAACAGCTTTAACTATACCATTCTGCCAATTCCAATGAACTTGATCTAATGAACTGTTTCCTACTGAAAAGCTTTCTTCCCAACAAAGAATTCTTCTAAAATATTGCCATTGTCTTTCATTTTCTTTTATTGTATGCTCAGTTCTTGGGTCATATTACTGCACTTCAGTTACACAAGTCAAACATGTTTGGGGGATAAAAACCATCTTTAGTGCGATGGCTTGAGTTAATGATCATCTCAAGGGCTGCAACAGTGCCAGAAAAAACAGCGTGGGAGAGAGTTTTTGTTTGATTTATGTATATGCATGCACCTGCATACGTTAAAAATGAAACAAAGTTTGTCGTGGCTTACCCCCAAAAGTGTACACAATTTTGTGTGTGATCAGCATAATGCAACACCTGAGGATAACAGCAACACACACAGTGTGAATAGTAGTAACAGCAGCTTTAATAGCTGAGTGTCTTCCTCACACTAGTCAGCCAGCTACTTGCACACACTAGCTATGTTTACATGCACAAAATTCCTTAATCTGGTTAAAAATTTGAGGATTTGGAAAATCTGAATCCGCTGTTTATATGGACGCTAAATCAAATAATCCGATCATGACGTGCATATACATGCACCAAGCTTTAATCAGAATAGCAGCATTTTGACAATGCGCAAATTTGTCTAATTTCCTTAAAATAACCGCAGAAGAAGAAGTTGTACTTCCACCTGTGCTGTAAACAAACGCCGATGTGGCTACACTTTGCACTTTCGCGCTTTTCCCTGCAATTTAAACTCTGCACTCTCACGGAAAGGACTTGCACAAGTTCTGAAAGCTCTACTTTTGTTTCTACTCTTCTCAGTGATCAAGCTACGGGCTCAGCAATGCTAAACGCTCCTGCGTTACAGGAGGAGAGAGCAGGAAGACATGAGCAGCACACATGCGCAGTGGGGGGAATTTTACCCCAAACAGGAAGTTGCAATCGGAATAAGTGTGTACATGGACGTGGTTCGGAATAAGGATAAGCATAAACCACCCCCCTCGATCGGAATATAATTTCTTTCCGAATGAGCCGAATCGGATCAGAATCTTCCAATTGACGTGTTTACATGAAGCATTTTCATTCTGATCAGCCCTTTATTCCGAGTATTTGTGTCCATGTAAACATAGCTGCAGATGCAGAGACAATATGTTAACATGACTCTGGTTGGCTATGAGAGAACAACTGAAGAACTGATGACCTCAGGTAGTTAAAATTCCCCCCCCGCTGCAGTGATGTAATGTGTGTGAGAGCACAACCGTGTATCACAAGAAATGAACATGCCTGTTGGGTGTGGTCTGACAGCAGGCTCTCAGCCCCTGGTCATCAGAGCACAACTGTATATAAAGATATACCACAGGAGAGCTCCCCAGAAGTGAAGCCAAAGCATCTTGATTTGTGAAAATGCTCATCACACTTTTAATTTAATTTACTTTAAGGTAGTTTAAATGTTGGACACTGGAGAAATGCTTGCATGTGCGCACTTCTGTGTTGGAGATGATGTAAATTGCATGAATTAATGCTTTAGCACTGATGTGTGGGAGCATGTGAGTGGAAGCGCTTGCGAGAGCGCCCTTGATCCATGTAACCTCTCAGTGTTGGCCCTCCAACTTTGAAAGCACTTTTACACAAAAATATTTATTTTATCTGATCTCCACATTGTCAGGCCAAGGACTTTGCAAAGGCTCATTATTGTATGCCTTCTTTGCAGAGGAAAATTAGCTGAAGACCTGAGGCAAAGGATACGAGTCTGGGCGTTCACACTTCCACTGAACGGATTGATTGTTTTAAACACACACACACACAGTACAAGAGAGTGTAAACAGTCATTACCCAGAGCGATGAATGAGATGTCAGTTTTGCAGGGATTTTAACAGATATGAGGTGGAAATCTGTCATATTTAAATACAATCCCTGTTTACAGTGAAACAGATCTGAAAAGATTACTCACACACACTTTTTTGATGTGTGTGTTTTGCATAAACACACACTCACAAGCGTTCGGCATCAAGACCCAACCTGTCTTCATGTATACAGTAATTTAATAAGCTTTGCTCAGGCAGCAGCTTGGTTGAAAGGAAGAGTGGTGATTTCAAAAGAAGCTTCTCCTCCTGGTAGATGTGGTGTATTATTGTGCGTTGTGAGTTACACGTTGAACGTGAAACTTGAGATGATGAGCTGGCTGCTGCTGGCTGAGCTCAGCGTCTTCACTGTTCACGGCTCTGCTGTTCAACACAGCGTCACGAAAGAGTATGAAATACTCACGTAATTATTTAATTTATTTTTTTGCATATTTTTGTTCTTGTCACAACTATTCTTGATGTTTCTTGGTAAGTATTTATGAACAACAATGATTTGGGGTTTAGGCATCACAAGCGAGTCTGGTTAAGGTAATCGTCATCTTGAGAATCTTGGAGATTTATTTTGATTAATTCTTTCTGAGGCAGAATTTCTTGGTTAAGTTGCCAGCCAGTGCCAGCATGTTTGACCAGACACTCATCTTTAAAGCTACCCAGAATAGTTTGTTCTATGAGTATTTCAATAGTGAGTGAATCATTCGAAAGCGCAGAGCACCATTTTATTTTAGCAGCATTCATACCATTTCTATCAACATTTGAAAGCTGGTCACTTTCATCAACACAACAACATTTCAGACAAAAAGCTAAGTAAATGACAATTTTGTTAGAGTCAGAGTTCCTGTCTCATTCATTTCTGTGGCTGCACTCGCCACTATCAATAGCACAGTTATATCAGTTCTCCTACAAATCTAATTTGCAACCTTATCCAGATGAAAATATTCCTTCATTTTTTACAAAAGGCTGAAACTACTGGGTGCCATTGTTATTATTCATGCTATTAATTGAACTACTTTATTGAAAAGGCTTGAAAAGGCAGGAAAACAGGAGAGTTCCTGTCTTTGTGCAGCTGTTCAACTTTACATTTATAAAACACATCTCTTTTTAGGCTAAAAGTGTACATCAGTGTGTATCCTTGGCTCGTAAACAGGCATCAGGCCTGTGATGATGTCATGTCTTGAGCTGTGAGAGTGTGTCATTTTGCCTCCATGCTGTGAACTCAAAGAAGGAGAGGGTTGGAGAGATTCAGCTGAGCAACAGAATGGCCACTCATTCACTCCAATCAGGGCGGAAAATTGAGAGACAAGAGACCCCTTTCCCCGCTGGACTTCCACTCAACACACACACACACACACACACACACACACACACACACATGCACGAGTGCCCCTCCCAAACATACATTTGCACACTGAGGCTGGCTTCCCGTGGACCTGGCAGCAGTTGAAAATGGTCGGCGGGATCAGAGGAAACAAGTTAGGCCTCCATTGAGACAGATGCCTGAGTGCGGTGTCACCACTCAGAAGCTCCCCGCTACTTGGCTGTATGTGTGGGTGGAGCTTGTCAAAGGATGAGCTCCTGTGCGTGGTGGTCAATCTTGTTGTCATTTTACTGTTGCTAATGTTTGGTTGCGCTGACAAGCATTTTACTTGCGAACAGGAGAAAAAATCAGAAAGCACGGAAATTATGTGAAGCTACCAAATGCCCCCACCACAGTCAGAAGAGATTAACGTCAAGCTGGTCTCATCCTTTAGAAGTCAATCGCTGTTAGTTGGGGCATATATATTGATGCGTCGGCTGCATCATGTTGAGCCCTTTAGCTCTGACAACTGTAACACTAGTCAATCGCAGAAAATTCACTCAACATGACCTGAGAACACATGCAGTTTGTGTCTAATTTTGATTCTGTCTTATTCAGCTGCGTCTGTTAGCTGCAAAATGAATAGAGAGTTGCGCTGGCGTGATTGAAACACGTGCCATTGTGCATAAAAAACAGAAATGGTAAATGTCCTGTATCTATATAGCGCTTTTCTAGTCATTGTTGACCACTCAAAGCGCTTTTATGGTTTTGTATTCACTTATTCACAAACTGCCGGCAGTGACTACCTCCTGCTCAACAGGAGGGTTAACCATTCACACACTCACACACACACTGATGCCACAGGAGCAATTTGGAGTCCATGTCTTGCTCAAGGACACTTGTTAACTGCAGGGTCTGGGATCCAACCTGGAACCTTCCGATCACTGGATGACCGTTCTACCATTTGAGCCACAGCTGCCCGCATGTAGAGCAGTGCTGTCAAATGTTGAAAGTTCTTTTTGTTTGGTGTTAATAACGCAAATAAATTTGGAGATATGATGCTATATATGCTTTGTTATCCTGAGCAAAATGTGGGAAAATCACTATACATGAAGTTCAATTCTAACTCAGAAAGAAACGTGGTGGGTCTAAAAAGGTTTTAAGCAAATCTTTTAGTGCTATAACAACCAATTTTACTGAAAAGTGTCGCTTGTAGGGGTGAAGACGAAAAGAATCGTTGCTGTTGTCATCTGTTACTGTAACATTACGTCAGGCGGAGGATTAACAGTGTTTCATGCAATTGCAGTTGGAGTCATATTAGGACAGAGATTGAAAATGATGCATTATGTTATGACAATGGAAGACGGCCTCCATGAACTGGACTCTTTCAAAAACAGCGTGACACTATTAAAGCTGAGAGTTGACCACAGCTTTTTGCTTTGTAAATGTCTCATATGGTGATGAACTATATAAAATTACACTTTTTAATTCAAGCCGCGTGAAGCAAAAATTCTGACATTTTGGCTCTTCCTCTCCTCACAGGGATCTTGTTGCAACAAAAATAATGAGCCATTGGCACATTGATGGCTATATTACATTCATTAATGACCTGTATGAAAAATAATTATGGTAAAAGACTTCTTCTTTTGGGTGTCGACATGGCTGTAGTGTGCATGAATGAGCCTCAGCTCTCCATCTCTTTTATACTAGTATTAAATCACTTTTAATATCACTATTAAATCATGGTTTGGACCATTGCAGAGCTGACACATCCCACGCTGCAGTGAACCTTCTTAAACTATAACTCACTGAACATCCTCAGAATTCCCCCTAAATTTGAATGTGTCATGTTTGCATACTTTACGTCAGCTCAAATGATGAAGTGATGACTACATGATAAAGGAGTCAACACCAAGTTTGAACAGTAACGCTGAAAATTCTCCTGGTGTCTCCAGACTGGTGTTAAAACGCTGAAATATTAGTGGAGAACTCCTCTGTTAAATGTGCTTTTACAGCTGCCTGTTCTCAGAGAGTCACAGTGATTTACAGATGAGAAAAATACAAATTTCCCTTGTTGTAAAACTTTCAGATGTTTTCAGACGTGGTCAGATGTGAACCATGAGATATAAATTATAAAACAACAGGATTTCTTCCTTAACAGTGAAAACAATAAACAGCATGACTATTTTTCTTTCTTTAATATAGCAAGATGATAAGCCCTTTGAAATTCTTATACTACAGCAATAATTTTATCCTCCATCACAGTGGCATTTGCATTACAAGGTAATATAAAAGCACTTACACATGAATTGGCATTGATGTTCAGAAAAATCTGTGCCAAGTTCTGTCAAGCACAGGTCTTCAAGGCAGAGTATGTGAGAACAAATATAAACACCAAGACAGCTGCTTTAAGTAACACGTCCACGGTTACAAAGGCTTACTTGATCCTACAATTTTACATGGCAGTTTAGAATACTATAATGGCTAAAAGCCTGAAAACTTTTGTGATTTCTTGGCAAACATATCCTTAACAAGTCCAGCGGAAGGCACCACACGTATGGAAGGTGACTGTGATTTTAACTCAACATCTATCTAGTAGTTTATCGCGTTTTTTTACCATATAAACCTTTGGTAGACTCATGTAGGAAGCTGCCTGTTGAGCATTACTCCAACAAAGGTATGATAAAAAGTGCTAAAAAGATGTAGCACATTGCATGTTTATCACTGTGCGACTCTATTTGTAACCAAGATAGAGCAAAGGTTAACTTCATTTCAAGCGTCAAACTCGGATCTTTCCACTCGGAATCAGCCATGCAGAACCCAATGGGAAACACACTGATAGTCATAGTTTACCATGCAGTTGGTAGACTAACAGTTGGTGCTGTGTTTTTGTGCTGGACAAGCCTTCAATTCAGGTTGTTAATTTGTGAACACTATGTCCATCCTGCACAAGTCAGCACTGTACCGTTTGTGTTTTGAAGTTGTTCTTGCTGAAACCACCAAGCTTCATCATCGTACTCTCCCACTACAGAATCTAGTAGTGTCAGCTCAGCTGCCTGCCAGCGCTCTCTTAATACATGAAAGAGAACAGAAAAAGTTAGCTTTGTTCACTGACCAAAAAGCACAACTTAACTAGAAAAGTACTCAAAAAGTATTATAAACCCAGTAACATGCTTCTGAGGTACATGATGGATTTTTAGTTGTTGTTTTCTTCATTCATGTTGGAACGCAGCAACTGATTGTCTCATTAATATAAACTCCTCTGTTTTATTTTTTGATGTGCAAAATTCATGAGGACTTCTTGCGTGGTGCTGCTTCCGTCTATTTTGATCTGATGCGTTGTTCATAATGCTGATGATGAGTCGACATGTAGCAGCTGAAGAATATATGTGTACTACACCTGTGGATACTTTTCACTATTTTACCTCAACTTAAATGAGAAATGCAGGAAGTCTGCTTGTCCTTCACTTTGCTTCATCACTCACATTCTGTACTTGCAACCCCGAAAGAACCTTGAGCTTTAGCTTTTGTTAACTCAGCAGGCTTGAGACCACATAATGAAAAGACTGCATAGTGCAGCAATATCCTGCTCAGTATTGTGTAGGTTGAGTAAGATTGGGGACAATGAAGCTGGTGTGTGTGCGTGTGTGTAATGTCATTTGAAATGATCTCACCTCTCTTCAGGTCACTACATCATTGAGGCCCTCCGTCTTTTGTCCTCTCCTCTATCGCTGTATTTTCTTCTGTGTTTTTCTTTTCATTGAAAAAGCAAATTGGCCAAAGCACAGACACACATACACTCCAGCGAGACGAGAGGAGATAGAAAAGTCAACACTGCTGGCAATAATCCTGTCCTTGGAGGACAGGGTTTCAGGGGTTTGTCTTTGCCCATTGTACTGCCATAGAGGCCAGACACGGGAGGGTTTCCAGCTTCTACGCACAGACAATGGGGCCCTTGGAGGGGGCCAGGATTGGCAAAGTAAAACTCGGGTAGAGATAGAAGGGGTCAGGGAGGTCATTTTACTTGACACCTCATCATGTTTGTCTTCTGCTTTAGGCCGTCACAATGTGACACCTCTTCATCGATATTCGGCCTGAAGTTGTCTCAGGGGAAATATTGAGAATTGATGAGTTTAAAATGCTGTGAATCTGAAGCAAACGTTTCAGAATTTAAGAAAGCACATGCGAATTGACGGAACAAATGCAAATTAAGATAAACTTATTTTCAAATTAATAAAGATGTTTTATTTACTTGCTTTTTTTTTTTTTTATCTGTCTGCATGTTTCCTTTCAGTTTGCTAAGCTAATAAATGGACCAACATAGATGGGCCACTGTAGATTTGAATGATTTAAGATCACTGTCTCCCAAGATACAGTATCATTTGGTTTAAAGTAAAGGTTTGAAAAAATACTCTTTTTTTCCTAATGCAGCACTTGAAGTACCATTTCTTAAGCTATGATCATCTTTCCAATGAGAGACCATTTACATAAAATAAATGACCTCCTTGTAGTTCCGCTTCCCTTCTACTTTGTGGCAATTTTTTCCCCCAATAATCAAAACATATTTATAAATACATCAAAGGATGGCACTTCCATGGTAGGTCCATCAAAGAAGCCACAGATTTGGAACCATGTGCAAGAGTCAGAGGATGAGATTACCCCTAGAAAGGTTCTAAATAGAGCAGGCGTGCCTTCACCCCATCGCGCCCAGCTGGACCTGCTGGTTTTTCTGCTCCTGGCTGCTTGGTCTATTTTTACAGAAGATGTTTACCCTCAGAATGCTGGTTGAGCTTTAATTTTGGGTCTTCCATCCATCTATGTGTCTGTCTGTTGCTCTCTTGGGGAGGAAAGAGGTTGTGGCTGCTGGCCACTAGCACGGGCTGGGGCTTAGCTGCTTGCACATCTTTTCAAATGGCTGATGCAGCAACACTTGCGTACCATACATCACCTCTGATGTGGCAGGAGAAAAAGAACTGTTTTTATTACTGGTCCATTCAGCTATGTGCTTTGAGGACTGCAAATTCTTAAAACATGAATTCCAGTCAAGTGAAAATGATTGAGAATGAGTCATCCACAGAGCCTTTAAACTGAAGTCTAAAGACCAACGGAATATCAATGACATTGATAAGAGCAGTAATTACTACAGGTAATAACTAAATAAAAAACTAAAATTAACAAATTTTGTATTTATTTGAGGATGTATCATTTTTCTGGCAACCTTACATCTTGATATTATCAGGGTCCAGTAGTGTTCATGTGTCTGTTTGTTAGGGTCAATCAGTGTTTCGCGTCTTATTTTGAAATTCTGTTGTGTCCTATTCCCCATGTCCTGTCAAGTCTTGTCCCTCAGGTGTGTGTAATTGCCTCTCCTCTCTAATGTGTCTCACCTGTGTCTAATTGACGACCTCTCCCTTGTGTATTTAAACCCTGTGTTCCTTTCCTCCTCTGCCGGATTGTCTTGTCTTCCCAGTGAGCAGTCCAGTGTTTATTCCTTGTGAGTTCCTTGTGTTTTGATCTTGTTTCGTTTCCCGACTAACGAGTTTGCATGTACCTTAAACTGTACCTTTAGATTTAGATTTCACGGTGTTGACCTATTTTCAGAGTAAAAAGATTTTGATTAAAAACTTCCCTGTGTGCCTCTGCACTATTGAATCCTCCCGAGCCTGTACCTGATAGATATATTGGCAGAGAAAACTGGAAAATCAGTGTCGACATATTAAGCACGTTCACATGCCCAGTTCATCAAGTATCAACCTTTTATCAAAGCCTTCACATCCCCATATACGGTACCACTAGGAACCATTTGGGATCAGGCAGGGATACACCAGTGTTTAATGTACCTGTATTTTAAAGCCGTGTGCATTAGTTTAAGAAAAATGACAAATGCATTTACAGAGAGGGAAAGTCACACATGACTTTCAGTTCAGCACCACCAGTTATTTCCTCAATCCAGCAAAATTTTGCCATTCTAACCCTAACCACTAATTCTTTGGACTAAAATCAAATGTACATAGATCTTATCTGTCAGGATAAGATGCAATAGGCAAACACAAAGGCTTTCCCCTTGGGGAGGGCTTTGCATGTCAGAGTGCTAATGGGAAGCTTGCACATCTGGATAAGATGCAAAGGCTGCACAACAAAAAGACTGGTATGTAACAAGCTGGGATGAGAACAGGTTGCCATATCTGTGTCAAAATCTCAATGTTGGTATTTTCTTGCTGCTGTAAACTGAAAGCTTATGCAAAATGTGCATTTTATCCAGACTGTGTCTCCACAAGACAATTTTGACTAAACTTTCCCTTTTTTTGAGGCAGCACTTTTGTATTGACACCATTTTGTTCTGGTATGTAAGTTTTCTGATTTAGAAAACAAATCAAAGTAGAAAAAAAATACCTGCAACAAAAAGAAACAAGAAAACTGCAGTTTGACTTCATCAGTGTCAGTAATCCACCGGTCTATCCATTTTGTAAGGTGCTTATTCTTTTCTGGGTTATGGGTGGCTGAGAGGTGGAGTACACCCTGAACAGTGCCTTTCATTGGGCTAATACACACACAGCGGGTAAAGATAAATGTGTTTGCATTCATTGGCCATTGTAGAAATACCAATTCACCTACGGTGCTGCCCACTGGTTGGTACTCAGGTTCTGAACTTGCACGGTTTTCGTCACCATGTTTATCCTTCACAGGACCTTCTCATGCATTGTTGCTCCCAGTCAGCAATTAATTTAGAGACTCTTCAGCAGACTACAGGGCACATTTGCAAACAAAACAAAACAAACTAATTTCAAAATATTTTCAACATATTGTATTTCGACTCGGTGACGCATGTTGCCTTCATTTGTTCACATAAAATAAATCTGATTTGGAAATAATGTGCAAAGAGCTAACATCAGGCTCTATATAGCCCCATTATATAATGAAACATTTTGTCAATGCTTACCAATTCAGAGATCAAGACAGGTCAAATCAATTGGCAGTAATCATATCAATCATGGTCTGCGTTGTGAAAAATGAAGCAGCAATTAGCCCATTTTGTTGTGCCATGACTGCAAAGCTAAGGACCTGAGTCCTGTCATGTATTCCCTGGAAGTGAATGGGTCTAACCTGGCCTGCCGGGTGTGATATGGGGGTTTGGAGATTAGGGGGACACCAGGGCTGACTATGGGAAATCCCGATATGAAGGGCCAGGCCAATGATCCTGCAGTGTTGGTGAGCCAAGAGACAGCAGGCCATGTGTTGAGAGTAGATATGGATGTGGAGGGCAGGCAGGCAGAAGGGACATTGTCAGGCGACGCATCCCAGATGGAGAAAGATGAGTGCTGCCAGTCGTCCTGTTGGGTTTGTGGCATGGTGGAAAATCAGAACCGCAGGTCTGGTTGGACCTCATTATCCCAACAAGTCGCACCTTTATATACAGGTGGGTGAGTCTCTTTCTCCCTCTCTCTCTCCTTCCGCTTTTCCAGGCGGTGCTGCAGTGTGGCTGAGCTTTGGTTGTCGGCTCATGTTGTAAGTGTACTAGAGCTTCATTGGCTGGCCCCGTTCAAGAGCATGTCCGACATCGCAATCCAACTTTATTTGCCATACAGTGTGGCTGGCTGCTGATCCTGCGGGGGACGAATTGCTCCAACGGATGCCCTCCCGGGTATAGTTGTGGCTGTGTGCATTATCCAGAGTCACACTGCTGTTTTAAAATTGTCTCTGTCTCTGTCGGACAGGTGATGAGGGCCTAAGGTGGAAGTCCCTGGTGGTGATGTTTTCTGCATGTCCCTTCTGCTTCTGTTGCCCATGTTTAGTGTCATGGGTGATTAGTTTGTATGTCCTTCCTTTTCTTGGTGTCCTGCTGCCTTAGTGAGCCCAAGCCATGTCCCTTATGGCCTTGCCTGAGTACTAATTTTCTTTTATTGCTAAGTCGCAGACTTCCAGCCTTGGTGCAAAATTTTCAAATGTGAATTATTTTCTTTTGTTGAATAAAGATTCTATTTGTTTCATGTAAGATGTCTCCTGCCTTGTGGTGACCATCAAAATTATAAAGGAAATTGATCTATTTGATTAATTCCTGGGGGTGAAATCCCCCTAGGTGGCGTTGTCCTCCCTACCACCTCACCACATGTGTTTTGAATATAATAAATGTGTTTGCTACCATTCCTAATCCTCTCCGTACTGATTTTGGCCTGTAATTTACCCACATTTTAGAAACAAAAAGCTTTTAGGACGCTTGTAGTCATTTCTGCCATTCTGATCTTCCTGTTGCAGCTGCCTAGTTAAATGTTATGTTCAGTGAAATTTCTCATGGTCATCGGTGCCTCGAACCGCAGCAGCAGCAGCTGCCTTCAAAAAAACATTGCCTTCAGGCAGAATCCTCTGGTTTTTAGGCAGTATTCATGGTAGTTACAATGCAGAAAAGGAGGTAGAAGAAGGAGGAAACCTCTGTACAGTAACTACAGTGAATACCCAGTACCTGCGTCTGTGTGCAAGTCAGATGTTCTAAAATCACAAAGGAATTGTACAATAAGAAACCAGGTTCAGGCCCTAAACAGTTTGGTATAGATAAACTGTAAAATGGTGCAGGAGGCTGTCTTGAAATTAATGTTGTTTGTGGTTATTTATTTAGAACGCCCTCTACTGGACAAATGTGCAACAATCACTTGCTGATAAAGGCATCGGTGACTGTTATGGAGATATATAGTGAATGTTAGTCATATAATTTGACCATAGAAATTCAAATGTAATTCGAATATTGCCAAAAATAAGGAATGAAATTTGAATTGGATTAAAGATTAAGATTGACAGCATTTATACTCAATCTTCACAAGTTGCTCCTGATTGATTTAGCCATCCACTGAGTCGACTACTCATTAATTGCTTTTTAGCTGAGTAATAAATGAGTAATTTGCAAGTAGTCCTCCAATACAAGTAAAATGATACTTCCAATTGAGTTGCAAGAGGTTCTGCATTGTAACTAATTGAATTAGTATTAACTGATTGGTAATGAATTATCAATGCCATTAAGTGATTATGATTTAATGAGATGTTATTAATTTTTGCTGCTCAGTGGTTTATCGAGAGTTAATCAAAAATTATCAACATGTTGATGGACAGATGTTTATTAACTAACCTTTAGGCTGCTTTTTATAGAATCTCAAGGTATGTTACTGTGTAACTCTTCATGATATATTATTACAGTTATTGTGGGATTTGCCCACTCAAGGAGGATATGGAACTTTTCTTGTAGGGATCCTGCTTCCGTATATAGCCACAACAACAAAAAATACAACCATAGACTCCTGATGTCCTGTATTAGTGCTAATTAAAGGCTTGTTATGCTCAGTAGTCTTCTGCATCACAAATTAGTTTTTCTTGTACGTTAATAAGAAAAGATAATATTAAGTACAGTGTTTGTTTAGTGAATTGCTGAAGCCGAAGAGAGGCCCATGTTTGATTACTGACTCAATCAAAGCATGACTGCATTTCAAATCAAATCAAATTTTATTTGTATAGCCTGAAATCACAATTTCCACATTATCTCACTGGGCTTTGACAAACTGTACAGATGTGACATCCTCTGCCCTTAGACCCTCGAACCGGGTGAGGAAAAACTTAAAAAACCCTAAACAGGAAAATAAGAAACGTCAAGGAAGAGCCACAGAGGAGGGATCCTTCTTCCTAGGACGGACAGACGTGCAATAAATGTCACTTGTACAGAACACAAAAACATGATAACAGTTTACTTAGAATGTATAAAATATCTATGAGTCCCAGAGTCAGTGGATTCTATAAATCCGGATGTATTGTAGTGTAGTGATCCAGACGCAGGTGGACTCTGTTGGTCCAGGAGTCATTGTACTCCATGAAGCAAGATCTGAGTGTTGCTGGTATAGTCCACGAGTCCAAGAGTATGTGTATCTGTAAATCCAGGGATATGTGAAGTGTAGTGATCCAGAAGCAGGTATAGTCTATTGATCCAGAAGCCATTGTGATCTGTGGGTCCCGATTTGCACTTGGAAATCCAGCCTAGGATCCAAGTCACAGGATCCAAGTCACAGGATCTCCTTTCCTAATGTGGCCAGGGGGCATCCGGCAGGACCACAGCAGCACCTCCCACTGCGACCTAGAAAAACCTGCAGGATGGTAAAGCACAACGACTCCGGGGAAGAAGTAAAGTTAGTGTAAGGATATGGACATTTACAGGAGCAGAGAAGGAGTCGGAGTCAGAGGGGGGAGAGAAGAGAGCTCAGTGCATCATGGAGTGTTCCCCCAGCAACCTAAAATCACAGTCACATAGTTTTGTGAGACTGTGGACTGTGAGTTCTTGCCCACACTGCCAAGGAACAAGCAGGGACAGCAGAACGTTCAATACATCTTGTTATTCATTGCTCCATAGTGTGTTCCCCCAGCAACCTAAGACTATAGCAGCATAACTAAGGGCTAGATAGGCCAGCCCTAACTATAAGCTTTATCAAAAAGGAAGGTAAGCCTACTCTTTAAATCAGAGAGGGTGTCTGCCTCCCGTACCAAGACTGGAAGATAGTTCCACAGGAGAGGAGCTTGATAGCTGA
>KV751341.1:5719641-5744049 GCA_001698575.1 Mola mola | reverse complement strand
AAGACCCACCATGACGACCACCACTCCCAGACAAAGACCTCCCCACTCCCTCTCTGCCGGCGACAGGACCCCAGAGAGAACCAACCCCAGCCCCCCACCGAGCCGGGGACCAGCCCTCCAGAGGTGCAGAGGAGGGCCAGAGCAAATCAGACCCACTTGGACCGCCAGCTGATGAGCCACCACACAACAGCATGGTCCATATCCCACCCCAACCTAGTCCTGCAGAAGGGGGCTGCCCGTCTCCCCGGAGCCAACGGAACCCCCGTAGCAGAACCGGCGCTCCTCCCCCGGACCACAGATCCCCCGTCCACTCCCTGGAGGTCCAGCAATGGGAGCAGCAGGAGACCCCACCAAGCCCCCACCACCTCCCTGCCCAACATGAGTGCAGGGTGTGTGCATGCAAGGTATGGGTGTGCAGATATGGTAGTGTAGATGACTATGGTGCAATTAAAATTGGGGCGGGCAGACAGAGCATGGGCACCCCACCACTTGCAGACAGCAGGGCCTCCCAAGATGCACCATCCGCCCTCCCAAGCCTTCAGTGTCTCTAATGTGATTAAAATTCCGAGGCTGTGGACATGATAGAGGGCCAGGCTGCTATGGTGCAGCCCCACCCCATACCTCTGATCCCGCCCCTCAAGGCCCTAGTGTTTCATGAGGTGGGGTAGATCGGGACAGGGGTGCCACAGGGGCGAGGCATGGGCTACCCCATTGGCGACCAGTTTCCCGACTGGCCCCACCACTCACCCCCATTGCTGCCCCCACCCAGCCGACAAAGAGCCAGGCCTACCTGGTACAGGGGCCGCGCCGGAATGCGGAGACAATCAGAGACAAGGGTGGAGGACCCACCACCTGCACACGAATGGGCGAATTGTTTGAACTCAATCTAAAGAACTTTTTTAATGCTATACATAGGATGAACAGATTAAGAGACATTTCTTGTTTTCATAGAAGGATATCTCAGGCATATGCCAACAGGCATGCCAGGCCGGGTGGTGATACTGTGAGCTGTTTCTCCTGTAGCAAAAGTGTTTTAAAAACATCAACATTAGTGCCTAAGTATTAATAAGTTTACAGTTACAGTGGATGCCCTTGCTGAAGGGCCCTGTAGGGTGCTCTTTAACCTTTCTAACTATTTCAGTTTTTGTAAACTGGTGCCCCCTTTAAATATTTTAAAACCTGCACCTCAAACATGGAGAAACTGAAATCAAAAGTGGTTTCATTTGTGTGGATATACGAGGATGATGCAAAACATTTCCGTTGGTCTTGTTGTTTTTTTCCCACACATATTCAACAGCATCACCGTTATCCCAAATAATCAGTTTGACATATACACATATACCTGTATACAGTATATATGTCTTTAGAAGGCATTTTGAAGAATACCCATTTGTAGTGGACAAGAGGCTCAAACACACATGAAATTGGTCTGCAAAATATCTGTATTTGTGTGGACAGGACCTAATGCTGTACCTGTGAACTGTGAATGGCAGGCTCGTTGCCATAGGCCGACAGGCTAATTTGCGATCACTGTCAGGATGGATTGGTAAGGAACCCTGGATGTGTGAGTTTTCTGAATTCATCAGTGTTCTGCAGGCTGGATTGGAAACTTTGGCTGCTGTCACAGTTGCTTCGCTGCAGCTGTATAGGTTCTTCCACCAGCCCGGCCTCCTGTTCTGCTCAGTCTTGCCCTCTTCTGTTGGAGCATTAAGATATCAAAAGATTACCCCTCTAGTCAGCCTTGTGAATATTTGGGTTCAGCAAGGGTTTATTAAAAGCTTTCTATTTTCATGATGGGAGGGGTTGACAGCTGCTTGGATTTTCTTTCATTAGCATAGTTTATACTTTTCAGCCTCGCTGTCATCCTTCTCATCACTGACACAATGCTCGGCCAAATACACAGTTGAGTCATCTTTTGACAGAGCCTCTACCTCCTGTTTGTATAGATGTCTGTGTGTTTTTGCATCTCTGCATGAACATGCAAAATGAAAAATGAGTTAGTGTCTGAAAAGCACAGCTTGAAATGACTTCAAGAAACATTTTTTTTTTAATGAAACATTTACAGATAGGAAGTATTTTGCAAATCCCAGAGTCAGGCAGCGGTTTTATGGCTTCTCACAAATCTTTAAGATTTGATATATCCTTTAATACTGAAAACTGTATTAATGACAGCAGGGTGTAACTGGAGCATGGATTACAAACATGCTGTGCAAGAAGATATTTAGAAAACAACAGATGTGTTTCAATCCCGGGTGGATGGGCTACAATGGCTTTAAAAGCAGCCAGAGGAACCTTTCAAAGCCAAGGAAAATATTCATAAGCATTGCAATGTCACCATTTAGACTGTAAGATTTTCTATACCTATACTATGTGCAGTACTATCTGAAGGAAATAGTACCTTTTCTGAATGACCAAAAGTCTGTTGTCATAGAGTCCTCCTGGCTGTGTCATGCTTCCTGTTTTTATGTATCTTTTTCCATTGAATGACGCTTACAAATGGAGATAAGGGCACTCGCTTTTAGAATAATTGAAGACTTCTGTGTTGTTGCGCTTAGTTGTACACACTCAAAGCGACAAGGGGGCAAAATGTAGAACAAGATTTGCTAAATATTTACACCAAATCACATCTGGCGAATTAAATATCTGTCAACAATGGTACACTAGCTAATGTTGGCTGTCACTTCCCTTATTCACAACAGAATCGTTTTGCTGTTGATAGGTTTAAATTAGTCTCTGACCCAGACTCTGCAGATATATCCTATAGCGTGAGCCCAGCATTAGTCACATGACCTATCATTGCAGTTTGATAAAGTTTAGACAAAAAAAAAAAAAAGAAAGAAAACAATTTGGGGTAGGGGTTAGTGCTATTGGACGTTGTATTATGATTGTGAAGTAACCACTGAACTTATGAACATGAAATTAAAAAGGCCAATATCAATTTTGGGTTTCACAGAGGATGGAAAATACATCTTGTTTAACTTATCGACCATAAAAACTTCTTCCATTTGTGTACTCTCTCTCCTTATACTGTGGCATTTTACACTGTTACCTCTGTCACATTCACTTCTAAAAAAATCATGAAAAGGCCTAATGCAGACCGTGGAAAGTGACATGCAAAAGAGAAGATGTTTTTAATAATATGCAAAAACACTTAAGACACTGTTGTGCTATTCAACAGGCAAATGGGGACCAACCATGAAGACACAATACCAGACTCAGAACTTCAGCATCTTTGGGTGCTACGATGGTATGATGCCTTTATCTGTAACCAAAATGTCTCTCTCATTGTCTTTGCTGGGTGCTAATTTACTGGACTATTGCTTCATCACAAAAATGCTACACTTTTATGTGGTGCGGTAGAATTTTTGCAAGGACATAGCATCATTTGTAAAAGGAGGCAATGAACAGAGCATTGTGTTTGAGTGTGAGTGTACGTTTTCTATATATGCTGTGTGTGGGAAGCCTGCCATATATAGTGAAACCCCAAAGCAGCACCAGACCGTATCTAATGGGAATTAAGCTGCATATTAAAACATTGCCTAGTCATCTTTCTGCCCAGCCTCGTTACAACAGTTCCTTAATCAAGGCTACTGGACAAGCTCAAGCTGTGCATTAATCCATGTTAAGGCAGTGCAAGCGGTACAAATTAAGTGATATAAGAAAACAGCCTGAAAAAACAACTCCTCACTGCTTGCCTCCGCAGACCAGTTGCAGTTCATATCCATGTCTATCAAGACTCTATATAGTCGGCGCAGGTGGACACCCAAGACTAGTGTCTCCAACAAAGTGTCTGACCAAATGTGAAGAATTGTGCCTATCAAGAGTTACTGTGTTGAATAATGGCCATACCAGAAAATGATGTCACACAAGTTTCGCCTTTGGATATAAAATCACCACATCATCCTTTTAAACTATTACACTTTAGTGTGAAACTGGTTGATTAATGAATTCTTGGGTTGTGGCCAAAATCCAGTTCTATAAGGTCACCAGATTCTAAATTATTCATCTTTGTGCTCCAGTGGAAGTTTGAACCTTTAACAAGAATGGGACTAAGGAGTGGATGAGCATCCTGAAAGAATAATGCCTCCTGCTACAGCTAATGCTGGATTGAAGGCAAAATAAAAAGACTGAAATTTCAAGAAAGAAAAACTTCAATGTCTCTATGTTTGTCTCTATGTTTTTGTCATTTGTTTATTCCTGTCATGTAGTTCTATACTACTGCTTTTTACCTTCGGCATCCTCATTGGCTTTGACTTTCAGCAGCATTGCTTCATTCAGAAACATGGAAAACAGAAATAATCATTGAAATGTTGTTGAAATCTTAAAAGGTGGAAATAAAGGTGCAAATAAACCCAGCAGGGTAAAATTGACTTCAACATGGCAACTTTATTTTCATCCAAAATCACTTCAAAAATAGATCAAATGGATTCAAGCAAATTGTGAAATAAATTAATTGAATTCATCCCCTCTCAGAAAAAAAAACCCTCTTTGAATGGTATCAAGAGTAGGTTTACGCACACCAAACACCTTGGCATTAATTTACTCTTCTTTCTGTAACATAAAAAAAAGATTGAACGGTCAATTGTTTAGAACATTATTATTATAAGTTCTTTTTGAAACAAATAAATGGACACAGGCAGATAGGTGTGTATATGTAAATATATGCCATACTAACACTTCTCATTAGCAGGGTAATAACCTGGATAGATCAATATTGGAGCAGCAGAGGCATAAAAGGAAGTCAATTTATTAAGTTGTTGGTTGGTCTTTATCTTTATTACCAAAGAGGGTGTTTACTTTTAAATTCTTAGCTGTCAATCATACTGATAAAGTTGGAATTGCTACCTTCTTTCTGTAGCTTTTGTTTCAGATTCTTCTCTTGAAGCTGTGGTGATTCATTCTAACCAGCGAGTTCGTACTTTATTCCTGGCAACTAATGTAAAATGCATCCCTTTCTGTGTGCAAGCTCATTTTTCCTTGAACAGACCTCTAGGACATGGAAAACAGCTGCATCTAGGATAAATCACTTTTCTATGATACATTAACACAGTGAAAGAAGACTGTGAAGTGTCCAGACAAAATGTAGTTCTAGTACAGTCACCAACTACAGGCAAGTATAGTGTTTACGTGCTTCACTTTTGTTTGTTTTTACATATTTAAATCCCCCATCCTTTCCTCTCTGATCTTTTAGCTGTGCTTACGCTGAGGTCAGTATAGGCAAGTAGACCAGGTGATACTAGTTGCTCCCCGAGAAGGAGATCGAGCCTAAGCTGTAGTTGCTCCGAAACTGGAACTAAGGCCAAGTGTTATTTGCTTTTGTTTTGTGTGTTCTTTTAATCATGTGTTTATTAATCATTCTTGAAGGATTTTAACTGTGGCCTGTTTCTCGATTTGGTCAACTTTTGTTGCTTCCAAATATGCTTAAGAATAAGTTGACTTGACTTATGCATGTGTACAACAGATACTTCACACACATTTCTCAATGAATCTAAAGCACTGAAGTTGGGGTGAAAATGTTCTGAGATGGTGCTGCAGGCTTAGATTCTGCCTGGCAACAAGATACATCAAACAGACACACGCTTACACATCGGACAGTTAGCACTTCCACTGGCACGAGCCGATGTGATGTCATCAAAGACAGACGTCCCGGGTGTTGATGGGATAGGAAATGACCCTCCCATCCCAAACTGATGGCACCTGGCTGACAAGTGATGACATCTCCCTTCTCATGAAGTTACCCCTTTGACTTCAAAGTGAAAGTTGGGGAATCCCACCTAACACATACATTCTGACACACAGATAGAGCATAAGAAGGCACATTCATCTACACTAACACTAATCATCTCACACTATGGTGCGAGATGATTATAGTTGCTATTTCCTTTGGCAAATATTTCTTTAGATGTCTCTGAAATACTGGGTTCCATTATGCCCATATAATCACATTACAGGAAACAAAAAACATTTAATAACAGCCAGGTCAGCCATTCTTAAATCAGTGCACTGATTTACAAAAATTTTTATTCTGGATACTTTATTATCTACTTGAATATTTACTAGAGCTGTCTAAAGCTTCACATCAGCCCTCATATCACTTAATGACATAAATAAGGAGCATTGTTCCTGTTTTGTGGTGTAAAGATAAATATTCCTGGTCATATTAGTATGATATGGAAAGATGTCAGATTTCCCTGGTGGTTGGAATTTTCAAATATCAAATTTTTATTTTTAGCCTTAAATGGACAATTACTTTATATTACATGATAGAACTAAACAAATGCTGCGCTATCATGGTTAAAATTGGCTTTGGTTGATGATAGAGATGAGAGAGTATATTGTTACCTATATATGTTCAACTAACAACTCTGTATCTCTCCTCAAAAAGTATCCATCATGGCTGAAGATTTCTGCCTTTCTTTTGCAATCCACCAATGACAGTCTCCAAAAAACTTTTCTACAAAAATCATGGTGGACATAATGACTTGCTGAAGCAGAGGTTAACATTTTAGAAACAAAACTTACCATTCTCATATATCAACTTGTATGCGACCTTGGATGCAAACATGTATAGTTGCAGTGTAGACTAGTTTAAAAGTTGGAAGCTGACAGAGTAGGTAAGTTCCAACTCTGGGCCATCTAATCAATGGCTCGAGCCTGAAATTGAATTGATTTGGTTGACTCAGAAGTAAAATAGTATATCAGAATTTATTTTTTATTCAAAAAGTAACTACAAAACATCCTAATAATTGTGCTTCTTCACAAGAGTAAGAGATTCAGAGACAAATAATTTAGCCAAAAAAAAGTTATATATATATACGTATAAATGGATTATATTTGTAAATAATGGACGATTGTTTGGTAAAGATGAAAGATTCACTGTAAGAGGATCTAGTTTTCCACTCAACAACAGACGTTCGCATCCAAGATTGTTTTTTTTAACTCTACAAGCTGAGGCCACATTTTTACTGAACCATATAACCTTAAATGAACAGTTCTCTCTAACTCTGTGTACAGGTACAATTTCAAAGATGCTGTTTCAGAAAACTGGATGGACCATCTGTGAGCTAAACTATAGACTTTCATGTCTTTGATGCTGGTGGGGGGGCTGAGACAGATGCCAGAAGGCCTGATTGAAAAAGAGCTTCTCAGAAAAAGATGAGTGACACTGACTAATGTACAATCTCTGGAAGCATGGTCTCAAAGAATCAAATCAAATCCAATCAAATCAAATCAAATTTTATTTGTATAGTCCAAACTCACAATTTACACGTTATCTCACTGGGCTTTGACAAACTGTACAGATGTGACATCCTCTGCCCTTAGACCCTCGAACTGGGTGAGGAAAAACTTAAAAAACCCTAAACAGGGAAAATAAGAAACCTCAGGAAGAACCACAGAGGAGGGATCCTTCTTCCTAGGACGGACAGACGTGCAATAAATGTCACTTGTACAGAACACAAAAACATGATAATAACAGTTTACTTAGAATGTATAAAACATCCATGAGTCCCCGAGTCCAAGAGTATGTGGAATCTGTAAATCCAGGGATATGTGAAGCGTAGCGATCCAGACGCAGGTGTATTCTGTTGGTCCAGGACGCATTTAAGTCCAAGTACCAAGATCTGAGTGTTGCTGATGTAGTCACTGAGTCCAAGAGTATGTACAATCTGTAAATCCAGGGATATGTGAAGTGTAGTGATCCAGAAGCAGTTGTAGTCTATTGGTCCAGAAGCCATTGTGATCTGTGGATCCTGATTTGCACTTGGAAATCCAGCCTAGGATCCAAGTCACAGGATCCAAGTCACTAATGTCCTAATATGGCCAGGAGGCATCAGGCAGGACCACAGCAGCAGCTCCCACCGCGACCTAGAAAGACCTGCAGGATGATAAAGCACAACGACTCCGGGGAACAAGTAAAGTTAGTGTTAGGATATGGACATTTAGAGGAGCAGGGGAGGAGTCTGAGTCAGAGGGGGGAGAGAAGACAGTTTAGTGCATCATGGAGTGTTCCCCCAGCAACCTAAACCTATAGCAGCATAACTAAGGGCTAGATAGACCAGCCCTAACTATAAGCTTTATCAAACAATAAGGTTTTAAGCCTACTCAAAATCAGAGAGTGTGTCTGCCTCCCTTACCAAGACTGGAAGATAGTTCCACAGGAGAGGAGCTTGATAGCTGAAAGCTCTGCCCCCCATTCTACTTTTGACTTTTGGAGATTCTTGGGATCACCAATAACCCTGCATCCTGGGACCGTAAGGTTCTGGATGGGCGATAGGGTACTATGAGCTCTTCAAGATAAGATGGTGACTGACCATGAATAGCTTTGTAGGTGAGGACAAGGATTTTAAATTCTATTCTGAATTTAACTGGGAGCTGGTGCAGAGAAGCCAGTACGGGGGTAAATATGATCTCTGATATTAGTTCTAGTCAGTACACGCGCTGCTGCATTTTGGATTAACTGAAGAGTTTTTAAAATCTTATTTGGGCAACCTGAAAATAAAGAATTACAGTAATCCAGCCTGGAAGTGACAAATGCATGAACTTGTTTTCCTGCATCTTGTTGAGAAAGGATTCGCTGGATTTTAGCAATGTTATGGAGGTGAAAGAAGGTCGTCCTTGAAATCTGTTTTACATGTGAGTTAAAAGACAGCTCCTGGTCAAAGATAACACCCAGGTTTCTGACAGTGGTGCTGGAGGCCAAGGCAATGCCATCCAGATTAACTATGTTGCTGGATAATGAGTCTCTAATGTGTTTGGGGCCCAGCACAATGACTTCAGTTTTGTCAGAGTTTAACATTAAAAAGTTATGAAACATCCAGTTTTAATGTCCTTAAGACATGACTGTAGATTAGCTAACTGATGGGTTTCATCTGGCTTCATCGATAAATATAGTTGTGTGTCATCTGCATAACAATGAAAATGTATGGGGTGCTTTCTAATAATTTTACCTAAAGGAAGCATATATAGAGTGAAAAGTAATGGTCCAAGCACAGAACCTTGTGGGACTCCATGACTAAACATGTCACATCTTGATGATTCATCATTAACATGAACAACATTATATTTATCAGATAGGTAGGACTTAAACCATCTTAAAGCAGATCCTTTAATGCCAATTTGGTGTTCCATCCTCTGTAGTAAAATGTGATGATCGATAGTGTCAAAAGCTGCGCTAAGATCTAATAAGACTAGCACAGAGATAAGTCCCTCATCAGATGCAATGAAGAGGTCATTTGTAACTTTTACCAATGCCATTTCTGTGCTGTGATGCTTTCTAAAACCTGAGTGAAACTCTTCAAATAGATTATTATCCTGAAGAAAGCCACATAGTTGTTTAGCTTCTGCTTTCTCTAGAATCTTTGAAAGAAAGGAGAGGTTGGATATTGGTCTATAGTTGGGTAGAACTTCTGGGTCTAGGGTAGGTTTTTTTAGGAGCAGTTTAATTACAGCTACTTTAAAAGACTGGGGCACATAAACTGTTACAAGGGTAAAACCTCTTTGAGCAGCCTAGTAGGTATGGGGTCTAGTATACAGGTTGACGATTTAGATGTAGATAATGTTGTCATTAGTTCATGAAGGTCAATTGGATGGGAGCTTTTCAAACACACATCAGGACCAATAACGGCCTCTGTAATTCCTGTTGGTGAACTGGAATCTGTGAGGTGTAGGATATTTTCTCTGATAAGTATAATTTTATTATTGAAAAAGTTAATAAAATCATTACAGGTGAAAGAAATATACACTACATGCATGTACATCCATCAGACACTTGGCCTGACATTCTTAATATTTTTATTCCAAACTAATTCTTACACATTTGTGTAATTTATTTCTATATGCCTGCAGGAGATCAGCCAGGACCACAAGGGATAAGACGTGACTTGCAAGCAAACAGACATTTGCCACTGTGGCAACCGCTGAAATTCACCCCTAAAAGTCTCACACACATAACCAGCAGGGAAATTATAAGGTCTGAAATAAGGACCAGATACAGATGAGAGCACAGGATGGGAGTGGAGAGGAGCTGTACGTTCTGGAACCCGTGCTGGAAAAAGCAGTGCCATATAAGAGGCAAAACAAACACAAGAAAGCAAAGTGAGAGGGGGATGAAATCAAAAGGGGCTGGGCTATGCCTGCGGAAACAGTTTGCAACTGCATGAAGTCTGAGAACCAGAGCACATCAACTCTCCCTGCTTGTGACACACAATTAAGTATTTACACATGTAATGTTGAAAAGCGCTGGATGTGTATATGAGTCTGGGGGCAAACCTGGAGCACTAAAGATGGCTTCAAGGGCACCTAACAAATTAGAAATATTAAATGGGCTACATTATTCTTTCAGCATATGTACCCGTGGTGAATGAATACTTTTAACAACGATCCCTCCTCCTTCTCCCTTTTCTCACCCTTATCTTTGAACACTGAACAAAACAACTGTTAAGCATCTTGTTACGATTTGCATACAGCAGTGCGGTAATCATTAACCGTCCCTGCTGGTGGTTGATCTCGTCCTCTACTCTAAAGAGACGAACTTCCCGGGCCCAGTTCATAGACATTTTCATCTCTTTTTTTCTTTTTTTACGGTCTTTAGCTGTTTGGTTCTACTAACTGGTCTTTACATCTTCTGGTTATGGGTTGCACACGTATGTGTATGCTACCTCTCTCCTTGTACATACATTAGATGTGGATTCTTTAGATCCCGAAGATCTTGGTGGATAGATCTCTTCACAGTATACTCTCTAAACCTATTTCCATCCCCAGCCAGAAAAAAAAAAAAACAACTGCTGCCTATATTTCCAGCTGCAACCAGATATGCAGCAGTGCTTTTGGGAAACAAACAGCAGACCAGCCTGACCACCACTGTGTGGTGACTCAACAAGTCTCCTGGGTGAAAGACAGTATGAGACGGTTGGTTTAACAGGCCGTAAATTAGCACATCATCCTTCATCATAGTGGCACAGCTCTACAAGATGTGGTGTGGCAGCGTACAGCACTGTTCAGATTTAAAAAGCATCCACACTGAAGACAGAACAGTGAAAGTCAAGAGTCACATCAGCCTAAACGTGTTTCCACTTTCCAGTCCTAATGTTGTGTGTTTTAGCATGCCACCACGCGTGTCAACCAGAGCACAGCAGTTTCAGTCAGTTGGAGTGTTGATTATGAACAGTTGACCTTTAAGTTGCGGAAGCTGTGAGGTTTCTGCGTGTTTCTTTACTAACTCCACATCACACTGAGCATGTGACAATGCAATTACCCTTCCAAAGTACGTGCAGGAAATTTCCCTGCAACCTCAAATCACAGACAAGTACACTGGCCACCAAAGGTACTCTTTACACCCTAATGACAAACAGATGCAGTAATGAGGTATGACATCTTCATAGGGATGTTTATTCTAAGGAGGGCTTTTTTCATCCACTGAAAGAAGGCAAAGCTGTTTTAAGGTACTTAAACACACAAGATAAAAACTCTCACAATGCCTTCATCTAATAAAGGGCTCGCTCAGCCTGCAGCAAACTCAAGTATATGCTGCATTTGAATTATGCCATTATTCTTCCAGTTCCATCAGTAGCAAAACTTGGTATCAAACTTGGCTTTGCGTTTCTTACAGTGACTAAAGAAGTGATGAAACAAATAATGTTGCACTGTTACTTTTTTAATCAGGGATTGTGACCCCACCCGGACCAGTCGTATACTCAACATTCTGGCCCACAATGTCATCACAGAAGGAAAGTAACGTGTGGTTGTGCACCTCAGAGATTAAGAGTCCATCCTACACATAAAGCTTTTTGTTCCAAAACAGTTGAGTTTTGGAACAACAAGTCTTGTTTGTTTTCCGCTCGCTACAATACTGCTGACAAAAGCAAAAGACTATAAGTAAGAAGTACTTCTCAAATCAAATGTTTTTCAGGGTATTTCAATCTTTCATCCTTCATTTAATTGAATACTGTTCCAGACCCTTTCACAGGGATTGTTGTAGGAAGGACAAAACGTGATTATATACAAGTTTGCAAATAATAACAATTCTTCACTGGTATTGTATCAGGTACGGGGTCTAGGGGATTCAATAATGCAGAAACACACAGGGAGTTTTCTGAATCAAAGTCATTTTACTAAAATTAGGTTAAAACTGGGAAATCCAACTAGATGGCTAAGGTACAATTTAAGGATTAGGCAAACTCGGTAATCGAGAGACAAAACAAAATCAAACACAAGGAACTCACAAGAAAATAACGCTTGACTGCCCATTGGAAAAGACAAGACAATCTGGCACAGGAGGAAAGGAACGCAGGGTTTAAATACACAAAGGAGAGGTAGACAATTACACACAGGTGAGACACATTAGGGAGGAGAGGCAATCACACACACCTGGGGGACAACACTTGACAGGACATGGGGAATAAGACACAAACAAAACTTCAAAGTAAAACAGGAAACACCCAACACACAACAGGAAATGACCCTAACAGACAGACACTTGACACTACTGGACCCTAACATATTGAGGAGCTCTAAAGCAGCACGCGCAGCCATTGTTTAGTTGGTATTCCTCTCACTCGTTACTGACTTTATGTTATGAATGTTGTGTTCATTAAAGGTGGCAGCTGATGCGTTAAAAGAGATGAATTGATTTCTCTGCACTAAGTGCAGGCTCAAGACTGTGTTACATGTGATGCCATGCTACAGGATTGCAGGATCTTTTCTTTGGCATGCGTTGGTTCATAATCTCATCTAAGTTTAATGGAGCTGAAACTTGATTAAAGCCTTTATCAGGATCAATGAATGCATAGGATTTATAAGAATATTATCACCATGTTTATTCCATGCAGTTCTGTTACAAATCTGATTTATTTATTTCCCACTTTTATTCCACTTATTTTATTTTTTATTTTATTTCCTTAATTGTTGTTTTTATTTTGCCTTGATCTCTATCTTGTTATCCATTTAGCACTGATGTAGGGCTACTTGCTCTGTAATTTTTCTCTTTTACCTTCAAACACTGCTCTGTGTGCCTTTGTATTGCCCCTCAGGGACAAATACATTTCATTTGAAATTATTTGAACTGAATGTATAGACAAACTGTAACTGTACTAGAAATATTGCTTCTAATAATTTGCTCATAGTCCTTTAACATGCAGACAGTGATGAGTCCCATGAGAATATTCAGGAATTATTCAAGTGATATTTTACCTGTTGCGTGATGCCTTCATATACACGCTTTGCACGTGAGCTGTGCATCTGTTACTGCATTCCAGCAATGGCTCCAGGTGTTCTGCAAGCCACAGAGAGGAAAGGGCCACTGCAGGACCATCTGCTCACAAAATTAGTATTGCACACATGCTGTAACAACATGAGCCGGTGACGTGTGTCACCTCAATGGGACAGATTTAATTTTATGACTCTTAAACACTTCAGTTCATGTTTTTTCACTACTGGGAATGAAACAAAGTGAGCCAAGGCAAATGTTGCTTTCAAATGCACTTAGAATTTTAAGGTGGCTGACAGTGGAAAGTCACAGAAAAGATTTTAATGCCAGACTTACTTTATTTTACTTTCTAATAACCTGTCAGTTTGAACAACTACAAACCCTGCATAAACCATACTCATTTGTTCCTGTTGTGGTTTTTTTTCCTTTATTCATATGCATTTTTATGATGTTTTTCTTTTTATTGTTTTTCAATACTGAGAGAATATGCTGAAAGCCTGAAATATTTTGCAGATAGTTCCATGTCTGCAGATGAAACAGTACTTAATATGGCTTCCTCCCACATTCCAAAAACATGCAAATCTGGGGGTAGGTTAATTGGTCACTCTAAGTTGCCCGTAGGTGTGAATGTGAGTGTGGATGGTTGTTTGTCTCTATATGTCAGCCCTGCGATGAACTGGCGACTCATCCAGGGTGTACCCCGCCTTCGCCCCAAGATGCTGAGATAGGCTCCAGCCCCCCCCGCGACCCCTAACGGGATAAGCGGTAGAAAATGAATGAATGAATGAATACCATATTGATCATGTGCCAGACTCTGGAAGTATTGAGCCTTCAGCTCCATTCAGGAAACCTACATTCTCTCTTGGTTGTGCAACATAGCTGCCAGTTGTTTGTGTGCAACCCCGGCACAACAAACAAAATTTTCACCTGACCCAATTTGTGTGCATGTGTTTGTGTTTGTGTGCTAGTTTCAAGCCAGGATTCAATTAAAGCATATGTATTTATTTATGTTATAGATTCCTTTGACCAGCCTTTATCCTGAAGAACACCAGGAGTAGCATGATGTGTTTTTACACTTGGAGACTCTTATGGCTCAGGATAATATATCCATGTGTGTTGAAACTGATGCAGAAGCAACTTACAGTATATTTGTATAGTTACAAAGTTCATTTGTAATTCGGATCTCTATGATGTTGTATCAGTTGTTTAAGGAAAATGAACCACCACCTTAACTGACCACCAACAATAAAACACTTTAACAAAACATGCATCATTATCATGACGTGTTAATATAAGGGTTGTAGGATCTGGTCAAAAAAGCATGATTATTTAGACATGTATTGTGTTACGATCCACAGTTAACAGAAATTCAATTTTGCAATAAAGTTTTCAATTTCATTTACAAAAATAATAATGTCATTGTAGGGTGAAATTTGCTTGAGTTTGTACCAAACAGACAGGTTTTCACACAACTGGGGCACTTCATTATTATGCTGTTTTGCCACATGTTTTAATTTTTTATCAGATGTGAATATTTCCAATATTGCCATAATGCATTTGTTATTGCAATTTTTTTGCAAATAATAATGCAGCCCTAATTAAAATGCACTTCATTTTACACTTTCAATGTAGTAATGCATTCACAATTAGCATAAGTGCACAGTTCATTTTAAGGTGTGCTTATATGATTAGGTGGTTAAAATGTAGCTGTTATCAATAAACCCCATCAAGACACCAATAAAACCCTTGGACTTATGGTCAATTCAAAGTCACATCTATAGTATTTCATGACTGTCACGTTTGCACCAGAAAGCATTTTGTGTGTTAACGAATGTGATCAAAAACAAATGCATTGCACTGAAAGTGTTGCTAAATAGAAGTGAAAACAGAGCCCATGCGGCTGCTGTATCTTGAAGAGGGAACTTTAGAGACAGTATATTACACTTTATAGGCTCATCAAAAGCTTCTTTCAAGCATAACGGCAAGGTGTTATAAAAATAGCTAACATTTTTTTTTGTTGTTGCTCAGGTCTTTATTGTTTAAATTGCGTTTCGTTTCTCTTCCAAAAAAAACAAAAAAAAACGACAAAACCAAAGTTCAAACTAGGAGGTAACGTCTCTGATCGCAAAAGTTTCAAAGTAGAAATTTACTAGCGGCACCTGAAGGCAGCAGCCGTCCCGCCGCTGCCAGAGAGATTCTCTTTTCTCCTCTTTTATCTCCGTGTGGTAAATGATGCTGCGCGCTGATTGGCTCGGCCGCTGACTTGTGCTCCATCCCGCGGGCCGACTCTCACAGAGCCGGGCTCAGTGCTCATACTCCTCCAGTGATCCCCGATACGGCGACCTGCCGCGCAAACACACACACATGCACTCATGATTGCGCGTTGCGTGCGTGTGCCTCAGCGGTTGTTGCAACCTGCTGACTCCACCTGAACCGGGACCCGAAACGCTGAACGATGCGCGCACGCTGCATGATGCGACATCGCAGGTTATTACAACTTTTGCGCTCTTTTAGGAGGTAACCGGGGAGGTGTAAGCGCGCAGTTCATCACCATGGATTGCCTTTTTCTTCTGATATGGACTTTACCCATCCCGTTGGTCGGGTGCACGTCAGACAAGCTCCTGGCTACCCTCTTATCCTGGAATATTATCAAGGCATGTGGCACATACCTGATTAAAAAACACACACACACTTAAATCCATCACATGCACCACTCTAGTTTGGGACCAAAACAAACAAACATTTGTCTTTTCTCAGCATGGTTTATGTCAAACAACAAACCAGCGCCAGCACTGCTGTGTCACTGATTGTGCTGAAAAGTAAGACTAAATGCTTGTCATCCCAAATTACACTCAAGTTGCACCACATGTTTTAACAGGAAGAGCTCCATTTCTCATCTTCTGGCTTCCACTTTCTCCAGCGCCTGCAACCTGTTGCTACCTGTTCATTTATGTATATTTTTTTCTGTTTTTTTCTGCAGACGTTGCATATTTACTGTGCACACACCTCCCACATTGCGTCGGCCAGCTATTCTTCCAGCGGGAGCCACGGATTATATCACGGTGAGTTCTTGTCTCCTGACATCCATGGATGTTCCTTCCAGCTGGTGCTAATCCATGTCTGTAGAAAGAAAAACAAACGAGATACAGTATGTGGCAATGCGAGGACTCAATTATTGCACTGCTGGCCTCAGGAAGCAGGAAGCAGCATTCAGGAACACTACAGTTTGATTGTCACTATGCCTGTGGCTTATTAGGAACTCTTGCTGAGGTCTTTCTAATATGCTGACACAGCTGTAGTGACTGTGGTGGCATGACCAGGAAGTGCAGCACACACTCCAGGCATCCTGATTCTCCAAGGTGGCAGACATTCAGAAAGTCAGATACAGTTGTAAAACAATCCAATTGTTAAACTTTCTGCTTTTACTCTGATGCCTCTCATTGCTCATTTGCACTGAAATCTTAGATAAACACAAAATGTAACATTATATCTGAGTGGAACACCATGACAAGTGCACAGAATCTTAGCATCACAATATTTACAACCTCTGGCTCTGCTGACCCATGTCTGAAATGTGTGTTGGTTGTACAGTGTTTGGAAGAAGCCATCTGTGATCCATATAAAGTGCTGGGGGCGAGAGCTGACAGTTCAAGCTCTTCTTCTTTCTTCTTCTTCTCAGCAACCGTAGTTTTGTTTTTTGTCATCAGCTCTGAAAGGGTTCAGAAGCTGCTGATGTATCTCGTGCTCCTGACACAATGCTGATTGTGTCCATGATGTAGTTTTGGTATGAGATTTTCTTTCCAGTCGCCTTAAATATCGACAGTGACAAAACATAGCGGGCAAGATAGAGTTTTCTATTAGAGACAAGAGTAATGTGTGTCCAACATTAGTGTTACATTAATAAAACCTGGATGTAAAGCAATCACCAAATATTGTCTTCGAATAGAAGCCGCAACTTGCTTATTTTCAGACTTTTTTGTATAATTTTGTCCTTCTCCCCCGCTGACATGTAGAAGCAAGAGCTGAATGCAAGTGTTTGCGCTGCTTCTTGGCGAAATATAATCTGGAATCTGTTGGAAGTAACTAACGGTTGCAGAAGGAGATAAGGCAGGATGTTAGACAGAGTGTAAGCCAAAGACAACGAAATCAATCACAGATAAAAGAAAATCCTGATGCAGAAGTATGTCATGCTGGCACTTTAATGTGTCCTTTCGTCCCTCAGACTATGTGATTGTAACCCCGGTGGAGGTGGACTCTGAGGGGGGATACCTGACGCACGATGTGACCAGGAGAGGCCATCGCAGCAGGAGGTCCCTCTCTTCGTCTCTGCACTATCAGCTCTCGGCCTTTGGGCAGGACATGTATCTGGACTTGCACCCCTCATCGGTGGTGGGCCCTGGGTTCACCGTGCAGATGCTCCGATCAGACAGCATAGCCACAGTGATGGGTGACATACAGTTTCACAACTGCCTGTATCAGGGATTTATCCGCAATCTATCGCCCTCCTCGGCAGCCATATCCACGTGTTCCGGACTCGTAAGTGTCTGCCAGTAACTCCTTGGCTCTGTGTGACAAACGCACAACACTCATTTTATGTTTTACTTGAAACTGATGAAATAGGTATCTCTTCACGGCTGGATAACAAGGTTTCGACACAATGTACCTTCCCTTGGTATGATCAAACTTTTCAATACCAGTTTAAAGAAGCTCAAAAGAAAAGATTCATGAAAATGTGCATTTCATTTCTTTCTGAGTGAACTGTATGTATGAATTGTTGTACTTCGACAGACGCGTTTTTGAATGTTGGGAAGAATATAAAAAAGTGAAAGAAGGAATAATGGAAGGAGAGTGGGAGAGATAAGTTCAACTGTCGATGAGGCGGCACATGAAGACAAACATCATGCTGATCACAGAGGACAGTTGCAGGAAGACTTTTTGTCCAGATTTGTCATATGTGCTGAATTTAGAATCAGTGCTTGGTGGTGAGAGTGTTTGTTAGCTTGTTGTAGGCGGTGCAGCCACAGAAAGACAAAACACGGGTCAGTGCTGGCTTTGGAAGCAACCTGGTTAACTGTCTACTTTGCCCACAAGTCCAGCTGTTCATACCAGAAATAATTTTATGATTGGCTGTGGCTGTGTGTCGTTGGCTCTGTTGTTCTGTAGCTAAACTAAGATTCATTCACTGCTATAGCCTTCAGAATTCAAGACAACGTTTGCTTAGCTGTGCAAAATGAAGTGTTACATATTAGAAAGAATAGTTCAACAATTTGCTTGATAGTCATTCTTTCAGAATTTGTGAAGTGTAGGTCTATATTAATTTCTGGCTTGTGTGTTTTATGGAACCGTAGCCTAAAAGTACAAATGTAACATTGCTTTCGGTTTGGGGTCATATACATATATATTTTTTTCTCCACTACACTCCAAAATCACTCGCAAGTACTTGTTCATTTGTGCAATAAGCGCACCATTGGAGAGTTTTTAGCGCCGCAGGGATCATCGTCACTCCTCTGCTCTCATAAAGTCAAGATGTTGGTTTTCATTGCACCAAACAAGATCACCCTAGTTCTGCATTTAATTAAAGAAAAATGTCTTTAAAACTGTCATCTGTATTTTTTAAAATATGTGTAAGTGAGTATAAGACACTCGCTGTAGGATATTTTTTACAAAAAAATTAACCAAAATTAAATGAGCGAGGTACAATAATATCTTATACCACGCTATTAAGTCACCCTTAATCACTGCAAAGGAAATTTTGTTATGAGACAGCCCTAGAGCCAGCATGTCTTACGGAAATAAGAAACACCTTAAACTTTAAAACCTGCTGCTTTTTAGACTTCCACTTACAGGTTGATGAACAAAGCTAATATAAGTAAGGCTAATATCATGGGGTTATCCTCATTGAACAGACCAATGCTCCTTCTGCTTCCTTTCTTCTGAGCAAAACCAGATCAATCAGTGATGCTTTGAGCATTTTATATGGTAGATATGAACTTTGATTGATTAGTGTGAACTATTCATGCTCCGTAAACCCCATGACCTCTATAATTACAAGATTGTCTGCTTCCATTTTTGGTTTATGAGGTACCTGGACCCTCTGGCCCACCAGCTCACATGAATTCCATGACACATCCCACACCAGCCAGGACCAGATGGACACACTGCACCACCATAAAAGCCATACCTCCATTTATCATCCAGCCCTCATACCTCCTCTTTTTGCGCCTTCCCTGCTCTTTTGTCCTTTGTTTGCTCTGTCTCCACATCTCCTCTTTTTTGCAGCAATTAAAGCCAGGGTGAAGTTTGAGCCGCCTGGCTGACACTGCTAATCTTCACATTGTTCCTTTCATTAGGCTAGCTCCCACTCACAATAAAACACTGCTGACCCGTTCTTTTAAAAGAGCTCAGAGAACACAATGTGATTGGGTCATGATTGCATTTGAATGGGTCGGGAAGACCACTTTGATCTATTTTTTACTCCTCCCGTGCTTTTGCCTGTTCTTTCTTCTGGTTCCTTTCCAAGTGCAACCTCAACCGCCATCTTTGGTTGGATATTCGCTCGGCCTTTTAAATTGGCGAAGGATCGGCAACTCTTTAGGAAGAATGCAAGGTGAATTAATAAAGTAAGAAAAAATGACAAGTGCATCAAAAGGGTACATGTTGGTGCACACCTGTCAGGCTTACAACATCAGTTGACCCCTTCTTACCATCCAGACCTCAACACAGAATATTTGGATTTAGTACAAATTAGAGAGTCATTCAAGCCTGCTCACTGGACTCGAGGAAGAGATTAAGCTGGGATTAAAAACAATGCTTAAGTGGAAGAAGTCGGACAAAAATACGGGGAAATCCAGGAATACACAAGAGGGAGAGAGAAAAGCAAAGAGGAGAACATGCAGAATGAGAAATGAGCCTGGCTGGAAGTGGAGAGCTAAAAAGACAGACAAGTGTTTCACAAGAATAATGTGAATACATTGTCTGGATGCTCCCAGGAAGGCTGGATGGTCTCTTTAAAGAGAGCTGGACAGATGGACTCTGTTTATATCAGAGGGGCTTTGGAGAAGAAATGAGCTTAAAGCATGAGAAGAAAGCAAAAGAGTTTTCTCGTACTTCATGCACTTGTCTCCTCTCTCCAGAAAGAACTGGAGAAATAGAGTTTTTGGCCTTGACCTGCTTGTTAATAGCAGTGGCGGTGTCAGCACTATCTGCAGGGGCCAAACCAAATCGAGGTCTTTTTTAAACATTCACTCTGGCCCTGACCAGATGGAAGTGGGATTCAGCTGTTTAAATGAGGACCAGGGCGAGATGGTATTAACAACACTGCAGGATGGATGGATGGATGAATGACAAACAGGGATTTTCTACTGTAAATCCTCATTAATTGAACACAGTGCAATTTGTTGTTTTTAATTACACACATTTCTGGGAGAAATGAAGCTGTTTCTCCTTTGCATGAGAGATGAAAAGACATCGTTTCAGATGTAATGCTCTCTGATTTGTAAGAGGAGTGAAGGGGCGGAGGCGGGGGTGGATTCTCTCTTTCTTCTTTTGAGGGTTTCTCATCAGAGGTCAATCTGCTGGTTGACCCCAATCCTCTCTGCTCATGTGAATGGGGTTTGGTGCAAGTGGTTGTGTGGAAGGGGGTGTCATCCTGGACTATCACAAGTTCTTATTCTGTTGTGCAAATTCAGGGCTGCTCTCCACTCGTATGAATGGAGGTAAGTGACCTAGAGATGTGATTTGAGGAAAATAATCTATAAAGTCTATAAATGTAACCATAAATATTACACTTTTCTTGCTTGTAAATTTATCAATGAACTACATCAGTTGGAAAAATACAAAAAAAATGTAAGCAAATTTTAATTGCATTTTCAGGTAGCACAGTTCCAAGAGAGTAGATTTTGACTCATATGTCAGTAATCTTTTATTTACTTCACAAGTTATTTGGACTACAGAATGCTACAAAGTAATAGTCAAGATAAAATAATAGATTATAGTTTCCCAGACATCAAGGTGGTATTGTCAAATTACATTTTTATCATTTAACTTTTTGCAGTAACAAGCAAACAAAGTAAAGTCTCGCTAAGGAGATGTTGGAAGTGCAAATGCAGAAAATGACAAATATCTTAGTCAGTTACAAAGTTGGATTTATTTTTCTATCCTTCAACCAATCAGTTAATTGGCCAGTAGTTTCAGCTCTGGATATATCTTGTATGTCATTTTTTGTACCCTTTGAACATATGAAGAATGGCTTAAGGTGCAATGTATTGAGTGACTCCTGTGGCAAATTTTCTTGCTTTAACGTTACACCAAACTCTCTTAGGATGTCTGCATATTACTGTTTTCTCAGTTAGCAATGTATCCAAGACTCATGAATGATGTCAGTGTTGGAGTGATATACCCTGCAATTTTTTCATGTTGGTCAAGTTTGTTCACATATAATGCTGCATAGGCAGGTGTTAAGTAATATACGTATTTGCTGCAACATTGTTGACATTGCCCAGTATGAGTCTTTTAAGTAACATCTTAGGTCATGACTTGGCAGTCCTCAGTTATGACACATTTGAGCATTTTGGCCGGACCGAGTTGACCATGACCTTTACTATGACCTTTCCCAAGCCCTTGCAGAGACATGTTAGGCTTTATGGAAACTGAGAATTGGTGTAACTCAAATGATGAGTCTACGTCCTTCGTTAGCACATTTATAGTTCTCAAGTTGGTATACCAAGTATACCAAATTTTTTGGGATTTTCAATGCACAGTGTCCAGCTTTGATTTACAGCAGAAGACATCAAATAAGTTTTTTTTTGTGCTCAGGTAAACGGATAGTTTTTTGTTTTTTTTGAAGTGCTGTTGTGTAATTATTTATCTATTATCAGTGTGTAATCAATAGCAGTTTGCAACAGTGCAGGAGTGTTGTTGGTGCACTGGCTAAGCAAAATTGTCTTTCAGTAGCCGTGGACTGGATGTGTGGATGTGGTCACAGCTTACTGTCAGACAATCCTTTCTGATGGGAAACTCGAGCCATTATAATAATCTAAGCATACTTTAAAACCGGACTCCATTGGTCTTCAGTTGCTGCTGAGTTAGTATTTTTGATATTGTAAGGGCTAACTCACTCTAGGCGATGGATACTGTGCCAAAGCAGGCTTTACTCACAAAGTCGGGATTGTTTGACTAGTGTGAATGCTCCATTCTGTGCTTATGCACAAGTGCGAGTGCGCCCTAAGGCATCAGTTTTAAAGAGTTAGTTCAGATTCACTTAAGTCACAGGATAACATAGACAAACTAACCATTGAGGCAGTTGCAAACCAGAAACACCTGCTTTCTGAAAGGTAAAATAACAAGGTTTTCCTTAAGGAGTCTGATCACTTACTTTGTTGGCAAGAACAATGTGAAGAGGTAATGCTCTATTCAGATTTTACCGTTTTTTTCTTGTTCTTCCCAGCTTTATCCCCAAACATTACTCCTTGTGAAATTGATAAGAAGCATGATTTTTTTTTCAAAGCAATCAGTTATACCCTTCCTCCTGTTCACAGAGAACAGACTCCACAGAGAATTAGCACCAAAAAAATGCAGAATTGGTAATTTTGCAATTTGTAGTTGCTGATAGCTGAAAACCACTTGAGCAGGTCTTGTAATTTGTTATCCAGGTTGAATTGACCACTAGTAGTCAAGGCTTATGTACATCTTTTTCTCATCCCCACTCTTCATATAGCGTGATGATATGAAGCGCCCTTCGAAACTTTTTCACACATAGTAGGTACAATACCCTTTGGCATCATCGATCAGTGTGCTAACCCTTCCCTGGTGCACAGCAGGCCATTTGCCGTCCATGGCTGATGTGCTTAGCTAACCCTTTTCTGTGTCAGACAGACATGATAGGGCTCGTTTGGTTAGAGATAGGAAAAGTTCAATCTCCTTGGAGAAAATTGTGTGTGTTCCTCTACTCGATCCAGACCTTCTTGCAATTTCTCATTGTTTAATTTACGTTGTGCTATATTAGTTACTCAAGCTGTCTGAAACTTACATAGATGGATTCAGGAGCGTCACGAGATGCCCCCATGAGATAGTGGCTGATTTGACCCAATCAGAAAGTAAACAGTTGTTTGTGACATCATTTCAAAAAGTCACATTTTCTGCCCAGCCAGAGTGAAACAGCTCAGCAGGATTCTCAAAAGTACAGTGGCCAATGTTATTTTCATTGTTTTTTCACTCACACAACATGAGAATGGTGTTGCAAGAAGCACAGATATGGATGTATGTATTTTATGTGTCCACTTTTATTTCGACACATAAAAGTGGACACTAGGTGTAATGCAGGTGTAATGCTAAAATTGTCTTTAAGCGACACGTTTCAAAGTCTGCCTGGTGGAGTCTAATGTGACTCAGCAGCTATCACAGATTGATTAGATAGTATTTTTTATATATTTTCTTTCTCTGCTTGGTTGCCCCTTAAAATCTCTAAAGTAACTTTTCTTTAAATGATGAGGGCAGTGAGCAAACTAGTGTTATCAATCTGTTTTGGCATAGTTTGGTTTTGGATAAGCTCTGGAGACTTCTTGTTGTGCTTAAGGAGTTGGCCTAATAACCCTGCCCTCCCCAGGTGTCCCCAAGGTTTACAGCCTAAAATGTGTCTTTGCACACTAATGTGTGAGAGAAGAAAAACGACAGAGAAAGTGTCAACAAACACCCACACTCTTCTTGACCTCCATTCATCTGTTCTGGCAGCTCTGATCGAACCTGTCTGATGGCCGTCGTTGACACAGTGGCGCGTGTTGTGTCAACCGTCAGCGACTGCTCTAAGAGTGGGCCGCTATGACCTCTACCTTCCTCTACAAGGCATGAGTCTCCCTGTGGTGTGAAAAAGACATTTGCTCTTTTCCCGGGCTTGCTATGGTGGCTCGATGTACTGTAGCCTCTGGAAGTCTTTGTAATTGTAGAACACATCACTCTATGAACATAGGAGCGGTTGTGACATCCTCTCTTGTGCAGGTGCTTCTGGACTAAAAGCTTCTTAGATTGATTTTCAAATTAAATGTGTATCTGCAGAATACAAAACTGATGTACAAGATCATAAAATGACATCCAAATGTGTGAGTAAGCTACATCTGGGAAATAGAAGTCTTTGGCTAAAAGGCATACTTTTGAACATTCAGTTTGAATATTTAACATATGTAGATGTTGTTATCCTCTTAGGCTCCGCC